>BLXL01003119.1:0-13235 GCA_023170135.1 Acarapis woodi | reverse complement strand
GTATTAAATTCAATAAAACTTGTTTAAATTATTTATCAAATTATTCAAGAAACAAATTACTGGAAATAAATTTTCGAAGACATGATAATTTACAAAACTATGTTTCGAATTTTCGAAATCACAAAATACATAGCTTTTGAATTATGGACTGTAAAAATTTCCTAAATCGAGCTCGATATTGCACGAAAAATAGACGGAAAAAGACTAATTTTAAACAAAGTAGCAAAATATATTTAGAAAAATTAAAAAGTTTCAAAAACAAAAATAATGTTAAAAAATTTATGGCAGGAAATTATTTATTCCCTTATCAATTGTTTGCTGTAATGTGTGAAAATATCAATAATATTAATTGTAAAAATAGACAAGTGGTTAAAAGAGAACGCAAATTAAATTACATCGATGATCGATCATCTAGAATCGATAATAATGCAGGCAAAATAGATTTTAAAAAGCAAACGAATAAAAGAAATACAGGATCACTGTCCAATCTTTTTTATAGATATACTGCTTTGATGCAAAGTCAATTGCTATCGCCAGCCTCATTCATGTACAACAACACTAGCCAATTTTTGTCAAGCATTTCTTTGCCAAATAATAATCATCTTGCAAATAGTTCATTACCTAATCTATCATCAACAAATTCTACTTTCACAAATACTTTATTTAACGATAAAGGATCATCAATTGATTCCAGAAAACCTCAAGTGACCATCCTAATTTCTCCTTATAATAGACCTTACAAATCATATTTCTCTACACTTAACGATACATTAACAACTTTGAGTATAAATAATCTTCAAGCATCTGTTTATCAAAATGAATTATTCGAAGTTAAGTTAACTAATTTATCGGATATTTACCGCGATTATGATAGAAATGCGAACCTTAATTATACAAATTTTTCTTATTTTGATTTTTGGCCACAGATCGAACTGCTCAATTTCAATTCATTATTCACCATTCTCATATCTTTTCTAATGATTCTTTGCATTCTTATAACAGCAATAGGTAATTTGATTTAAATAGAATCCAATCACATAATATCAGAAAAAATCTAATTTTTTTGTTCCCTAAGGCAACCTTTTTGTGATTGCTGCAATTTTGAAAGATTGCGTATTGGTACGTTTGAATTCTAGTCTTTAATAATAAGTTCAATCAATATATAATAATTTCAATTTTTAATTTTCTATATTATTCGATAGAGAAATGTACAAAATTATCTTGTACTTAGTTTGGCCTTTGCTGACCTCATGGTTTCGCTTTTAGTAATGCCGCTTGCTGCAGTTTACGAAATACAAGGTCATTGGTCTTTAGGTAAGTAACACTCACAAAAACTATCTTAGATGTTTCGATTTAAATAATTATTTAGAAAATATTATTTTTTGTTTACCATCACTATTTTACATATGAGGTGACCCATTCTGTCAGATTATTTTTTTTAATTTAATCTTTTTATATAAGAAATTATTAATTTTTGATAATTTAGTTCTAATAAAACGTTATTGATGATAGTGATTATTAAGTGTCTTAACTGAATCAAAATCAATAAATATTCAGTTATTTTTTTATTTTAATCAAAAATTGCATACAATTATAGCGTATCTAAAAAATTTTTAATTTTTGTGTTTTAAACTTAAAAATTTGCCATTTAACTTGACGAAATAAGTTTTTTTTCAGCTCAAAAACTTCTGTTTTCAAAATTTCATTTTTTTTAAGTCATAAATTTCCGTTTCTAGAATTTGGTATCCTATTATGAATTTTCGACAGCCTAATATAGACTAAAATATTTTAAATTTTATTTATTCAAATCGATTTGATCAATAAAATAAGTTTGGCATTAAATTTTTTTTATATTTTACATAATCATAAACAGATTTTAAACAAATATTGATTTATTTACGAAAAGTGAATTTCATTATTTCTAATATTTCAAAAAAAATTTTGTTTAAAACTAGGAGTTATTTTATGTGATATTTGGACTTGGGCTGATGTATTATGTTGTACAGCAAGCATCCTTCATTTACTTGCAATTGCTATAGATAGGTAAGAAAATTTAAAATTTCTAAAAAGATACATTTAATTGATTCACAATAAATAATGATTTTTTCTGTTTAATTATCATTAAAATCAAAAATTTAAGATATTGGGCAGTCACCTCGGTTGAATATATGAGAAGCAGAAGCGCTAAAAAAATATTAAGTTTGATTGCAATGGTTTGGTTCGTTGCATTGCTGATTTCTGTTGGCCCCTTGCTAGGTTGGAAAGGTAAAAAATCTAAAAAAAAGTGATTTTTTTATCTTTTTATTTTTTGGCATCCTGTTTTAATTTTTTAAATTTTTCTTCTCCCTTCAAATAGATTCTAATTTCGAAAAACGATTAAACGAAGAAGGAGTTTGTTCGTACAGCCAAGATTTAAGCTATCAATTATTCGCAACAATATCTACATTTTACGCACCTTTAATTTTTATTCTTCTTCTTTATTGGAGAATTTTTCAGGTAAAAATTTAATTAATCAAAAAATCGAAAACTGATTCGAAAAAATTATAATCATTAAAACTTGAAAAAAAATTTTTGATGAAAAATTAAAAAGGAAAGGAGTTTTATTTTTTTATTTCACATCAAATATCTATTCATTGTCTTATTTTAAAATAAATAGATATGATATTTTTATGATAAAATAATAGGAAATTTGATTAGTACAACTAAATTTTATTTATATTTAAGCATAAAAAAAAAATGCTATTCACATAAAAATACGCTTCTAAGTTCATCTTTTTCCCATCAAATTTCATTTTACATTTTCAATATTGAGTTAAATGAATTTTTCAAATTGCAAGTGGAGTGAAAGCATATACGTAAATAAGTTAAAATCGAATAATTTATTCCATCACTTTTTTTTTATAATTAATTTTTGTTACATATTTTTTATATAAATAATGATAAAAGGTTGTTTAAGTTATTGAATTTGAAATGTTTAGATTATTATTACGAAAAAAATAATTTTTTAAAGAATTTCTTATCAGAAAAAATATAACTTTAAAAAGAATTAAAATTTTTTTTCAATACTTTTATAATTATAGCACTCTTATTTAAACAATCTTTAGTGTGATTGAATATTAAACGAGTAAATAAGTTAATTAATATTGAAAGTAGTCAATCTTTTATTTTTTTTGAATTTTTTGTTTAATTTTAATTTTTAAATTCAATGAAAAATTTCTGGAAATTTATTTTTTTGGTTTTAAATTTTTTAATGCATATATTATTTTGAAATTGATTTTAAAATTTAATTGATATATTTTCTTATCTCAAAATATTTTTTTCATTGTGAAAAAATTTAATTATCGCTGTCTGAGAGTCGAGCATTTTTATTTATACGATTCTATCTCTCTTTTAAACCGATTCTAACCGCATGCATTATGTTTTGCATATCAATATTGCTACAAAAAAATTTATTCCAATTTTTTTAAATATATTATACCTGCTGCCCTATACATATGTGTTGGTTATGTACCACTTTTAACAGATTATATAACTATTTTAAATAATAACTGTTGAATACTTATCTAATTTTCCGTGCGTTTTATCCTTAATTGACTTTTCCCTAAAAACAGATACTTATTTAAGATTTCAATTATAAGGCACAAATGCTGCGTTGTCAAAACTCATAAAAAAAATAATTTTTTTTTTGTTTTATTAATGGTATTTTTAAAAGGGCAAGGGACTAAAATTTTTGTATCAAAAAATAATAATTTCGAATGAGTTCGCAAAAATTCATTAAAAAAATTATGTCTGATCTAAAAAATTAAATATTTGAATGTTTGAAAGAAAATTTCAAATTTAAGATGAATTATGAGATTCAAATTGTAAAATTTATTATAAATCATAAATTTTAATTTTGTCTTAATTTTTATATATTATAAATTTCAAAATAGATACTATTGTTTTGATTCTATTGTAGCGAAAACTGAAAAATCCTAATTTAAAATTAATTTAAACTTTCTTCTTTGATTATTTATTAGTAGAAAAACATATAAAAATAAATTTTGATAGTTTTTCGTATATTTTTTTGCATTATGACTTGCTTTTTCTTTAGTTATTAGTATTCCTTAATCATTTATGCAATTAAAATTATTCATTCAGCATTTCTAGGGAAAAAATACAGGCACAAAAATTTTGCAGATAATTATTTCTAATCCAGCAAATCAGTCTAATTGAAATTTGTTTTCTAAAGACTTTCTTGAGGTTACAAGTGATTTGAAACACCCAATCAAATTAAAAACGATTTGAAATTTTGCTTATACCGGAAAATAAAATTGATCAGAATATGATTAATAAGTCAATTCAACTAATTTTACTTTAAATTAAAACGATTGCAGACAATGACTAGAAAATATAGATTTGAAAACTGTAAATCTCATGCAAGTTTTTCGAACTAGAGTATCAAATTTTACTTGACCGTTTTTATAAAAAAATTATGATAATAAGAAAAAAATGATATTCAAAATTATTTGCAAAATCTATTCATCTTTTCTCTATGATTGTGATCTTTCAAACATATCGGCAATGCTTTATCTAAAATTCAAAAGCAATCTTTTTTTCTTATCATTAGTACTCAAGAATATAGTTTAGTATTTTCGGTTAAAACAAGTAAATTATTTAGAAATATATGTGACAATGATAAATGTCTCAATGATATGTCAAAATTATTAACCATTTATCAGTTTTGCTTGAAACATTTTCTTGCTTTGATGTGAAATTATCTATAAAATAATTTTTATCTTCTATTTGCTTAATAAGTATAAAATTTATAGCATTAATGGTATTGAATATTTAAAATTCTTTTTGATTGATAATTATTATTTTTACCTATCTATTTAAAGTTCTGTTCGTAATCTTGCTTCTTTGAATTATAAATTAGTCTTGCTTAAATGATAATTAAAAATTTAAGAAACAATTTATTATTGATTTGAATTTAATTTTTTTATAGCCAATCAATCGCTTATTATTTTTTATAAACCATAATATAAATTGATTATATAGTGAAATTTTTAGATGCATATTTTTAAATTTAAAATTTAGTAATGAAAAACAATATGAGTGCGACAATGTCAAAAAACAATGTAATAATTATCTCATTTTCTTTTCATAAATTTATCATTTAAGCTTTACAATAATACAACTAATTTATAAGTATGTATTTGGAAATTCGAAAATAGAGTTTTGAATATCAGTAAATAAATTCCCTGAGATCATCATATCATTGAAAAGGAATCATTTGATTCGAAACAATAAATCTTTGATTGATAATCTTCACTCGTCGATTTTCTAAATTTTAAATTTTAATTTCTAAAAAAAATATTATACAAGTGAGAAAAAAAAAACAAATGAAAGTTACTGATTTCGAAACTAAAAATAGGATTTTTTATTTTTTTTTATAAAAAAATTGAAAAATTTGTAAAATTATTTCAAGCAATCTTAAATAATTTACAAACAGTATTTCGTGCAATTTTAGTTTATATACCAAATTTATGGCTCAACATAATCATTTCGAAATTATTCTATGAAATTGGATCATTAAAAAAAACTTAATATCTAAAAAAAATTTTAAGTTTCGGATTAAATTATTCTGCTATATCATGATGAGTTAAGAATCGTCTTCCGGTATTGGATTTAACTTGATTTTTTTGTAATTATCAAACTAATTTTTTACTTTTTTTAAACCAAAATTATATTTTTGTTGAAGCAGAAGATTATTGTGAAAACTTTAAGAATAGAAAATTTAAATTTTTTTTTCTTATTTTTATTATTAAAAGCTTATTTCTAAAAAAAATAAAATGGAAATTAATTCTTGAAAATTCTTCATTTTTTTTTAAAAAAATTATTCATTTAGTTTATCCATTCAATTTTCAACAAATTCAAATATATATACAAAATTTATCGAAGTAGTTTTGTCTTCAAATAAAATGCTTTACCACTTGATTATTTTGTTTTATTTATTTTTTTCTATGAAATATATACACTTGAAACCATAAATTAGTATTTCCAATCGGCAAAATTTTTGAAATCTAGCATTTTTTATGTTCGAAAATCATGCTGATCCAGAAATTTTCTACGAAAATAGAGTTTAAGATTTATTTTAAAAGAATATTATTGGCCATATTTTAGAAAAAATTTGAAAAAGGTAAAATAGCAGATAATAGTAAACGCCCAGGACAAAATAATTGCAAAAAAAGGTTAAAAGTAAACTAGAAAACAAAGAGCCATAAAACCTGAGTCGATCAGGATTAGAAAGTCAAAAAATTAAAAGAACGCAAGAATATTATTTAAAGACAGATCATCAGAGCACTCAACTAAGACAAGAATGCGAAAAATATAGACGACCTGCTCAAGAAGACCCAAAAAATAAATAACAAAAAATACATGAACAAAAACAAAGAAAAGTCTTAAAGCCGAGTTAGAGGGCAAAAAGATCCCGAAAAACCTTAAATCTCAAGATATTAACAAAAAGAAACTACGCTACATAATAACATGCGGCTAAGAGATAAAAATGTGCAAGTCACCTGTTAGAGATAGGCTAAGAATAGTATGACGAAAACAATTAAAAAGATGTTGTAAGAGCCGAAATATTTGGAGGATACTTTAACAACAAATATCATCTTTAAGGCAAAAACTATGGATGGTTTATTAAAATTTGATTCTTAAACATCATTTTTAACTTACGACACTAAAAGTCAAGTTAGTAAAAACTGTACAACAAAATAAAGGATAAAAGCTAATCTCCGCCTTTATGAATTTTTAGGTGATTAAAAAATCTGGGCTGATGATAACTTTATAAATGAAGTGATGATATTTTATTCAGACTGTTAAAGAAATCACTAAAGATAAAAAACCTTGAAGGGGTCAATATCTTCAGAAAGTGTGACTTTTAACTGATGCTTAAGAAGGATGCTAAAAGCAGAAAAACAACAAAAATAAGTTAATGACTATCTCACTATCAGTAACAAATATAAACAAAGCCTTGACACCAAACAACAGTATCACAAGAATAAAGATAAGTTAGTGAAAATCGAACTTAAAATTCAACAATTCAAAATTAATAAAGAACTAACCTTGGGTGACACAATGAGCCTAATCTTATTTGTGAAAAGAAATTGGTTTGCTTTTGTGTTTAATTCAAAAAAAAATGTCGGTGATCAAAGCGAATCAACATAAGATTAATAGTATAAATCAATTACCACTATACTATAAAGACTTTTAAAAAAAATGAAACCTTTGCAGGATTTTATTAAAAAATTAATCAATCTAAAGATTGTATCTTTAGCTAGATATCCTTAGGCATTTCCAGTCGTATTAATAAAGAAAAAACCAGTGAATCAAGATTCTGCATAAACTATCGCAAATAGAATCAAATAAAAATCAGCGGCAAGTATTCTCTCTGTAACATTGAAGACTTCTTAAACTGCCTGGATGAATGCACAAAATTTAGCAGTTTAGCCTTTAAATTAGATTATTATCAATTTCTTCTGAGAGAAAAAGATCAAGAAAAGACAGCCCTTATCACTTCATTAAAAAAGAGTAAAATCGTAAATAATGGCAGATAATTAGAACAAAATAATCACAGGGAAGGCTTAAAGAAAATTAGAAAACAAGGGATCATAAAAGCTAAGGGTTATAGTTAGAAAAAAAAAATACTTGTGATTCTTCTTTGAGCTCTTTATCAAATATTTTATGACCACTGTGTACTCGATTTGAGTCATATTTTACATATATATAAATAAACATATTACAAACACATACAGAGTATATCGATTAATTTTAGAAATTAGAACGAACTCTTAAATTATTTTCAGAATTTTTGCCTACTTTTTTAATAGCTTTATTTTTCGAACTCAATCTTTTTGTTAATAAAAAAAAATTGCTAATTGAATTATACAATCCTACGAATTAATCGTTTTTTTTGAAAATGTTTTATATGTAATTTATACTAATATTTTTATTAAAATTTTTTTTTGCATTTGAAAAATGTCAAATTCAAATAAAATTTATCACTATAAGATATATTTAATTTTCGATGAAATTTTTATGGCATTAGTTTTAAAAAATATATTGTGAATTTAAATGATGAATTTATTTCTATTGTAAGCAAAATTACAAATAATTAAAAAAATTTTTGTCAAATTATCAAAAGAAAATATTATTATTATTCGAGATTAATAATAACATTTTTTTAAATTTGTTTTAGGTTGCCAGAAAAAGGTTAAGAAACAAGCCAGGAAACAATCAATTTCTCAAAAATAATCGTAGTATGTTAAAGAAAACGAGCATTACGCAACCAGATAATCAAGCGAGCAATGGTTTGTTGCTTAATGAAAATAGTAAGCTGAGTTGTAGTCCTTCAAATAGTAAATATTGTAAATCAATAATAAACAAAAACAATAATGATCAAAGCCAAGAAATTAAATCCAGCGAATCAGCTGAAAAAAAAACTAACCAAAACAAAAAATCGCGAATCGATTATACATATCAGGATACAAACAATAATAATTCACTAATGCAATTTGCAACTGATCCATCAAGTAATAATTCGCCTGCAACTACAATAATTGAGCTACGCAGTTCGACAAATACTTCGATGCATCTAATTGAAAATACAAGCTTTCAAAACGGTAACAGTATACAAACGAATGAGATCATGAAGCAGACCGATAACATTCAAACAAACTGTCAAACTGAATTTTTGCCCATGAAACAATTATCTAGTGGTAAAGCAATCAATATGGTAGTCTCTAATAATAATTTAGCGACCACAACAACGCTTATTCTTGCCGAACAAAGCTCTTCACAATTTAATGTAGATGAACAAATTGTAGTTACTTGTGATATGACTGGCGAAGAAAGTAAAAATTTGATCAAGAAAACTAAACCATCGGCTAAACAAACAAATCAATCATATATAGACAAAGAATTAGTTGCAAGGCTAAAACAGAAACAACAGCAGGATTCAAAGCGTGAACGTAAAACAGCCAGAATCCTAGTAATTATCACTGGCGTATTTGTGGTAAGTGTAATCTTTATTTCATCAAACAATATCAATTTATTCGCTGAAATAACTTTTTTTTTTTCTTTCTATAGATATGTTGGCTGCCTTTCTTTGTCTTGACACTTTTAAAAGCCTTGATACCAAAATATCGTGATTATACACTTCTTTTTTCAATTTTTCTTTGGTTAGGTTACATAAATTCATCATTAAATCCAGCAATATATACAATCTCCCCAGATTTTAGAAGCGCATTCAAAAAGTTGATCAAAGGACGCAGAACGAATTAATTCAGAGAAAGGTTTATTTCTTAGGCTTTTTTATTTTTATAGACCCTTTTGTTTTTTTTTTTTTTTTTTTTTTGTAAATTAATTGCAAGGAGAAAATTTCTCGATCATGAAAACAAAAAAAAAAATCGTTTGTAAATATATACTTTCATTTTTTTGTTTTTATTCTTTGTAGATTAAATTTTTGAACAGGTTGATTAAAATTTAAATTTGAAATTCCTTTTTCCTTTAAAATTATTTATTAAAAATGTGTCATTTCTATTTTGTACATTTGTTTCACATGTAATTTGTTATCATCGAAGTTTTTGGATTTCTAAATCATATCAAATTCGCGAAATGCATCAATGATGAAATTTTTATTCAGTACTTTTTGTGCATTTGTATGAAGTATGTGATTCAAAAATTTGTGACTAAAATTTACTTGCAATAACTAATAAATTTTTTTTTACTTTTTTTATATTCTAAGATTTAATTTTTAGATCATTTTTTTTTACAAAGTACGAATCAATATAAAGAAATCGAATGTGAACTTAAATAGTTTTTATGATTATAACAAATAATTTCTGAAAAAAAACTTGTAAAATAATTGATAACAAAAAACTGGCATTTTATTTATTTGAAGTGCCACTTTGGCTTTGGAGCGCTTTGCTTAGTATGATTTGGAATTATTCAAATTAAGCCATTCCGAGCTTATTGAAATCTATAGATCTGCTTTTTTAGATTTTTTCCAGATTATATGTTCTCAAATGTAAAATAATTCGAAAATAAAATTTTTACAATAAAAACCGGGCTAAATATTTAACTTGAGAATAACATTACGAATTTTGGATAAATGAAAATTTTTAAATCATTGAAAAAGTATTTGAGAGTTATTAAAATAATTCAACATTATTAAAGATTTTTTTTTCAAATTTGATAGCAATTTATCAATTCAAAAGACATCGTAATCACTCAAAAAAAATTTCTCGATAAATCTATGCTCTTTTTGAAACCTGATTTTTGTTAATCTTTCTGCTAGAATTTCAGAAATTTGCCTCTAATAAATTTATGGAAATATTTATTTAAAAACAGCCATATATTCAGGCTACTCTTTTATTTTATTGATTGATAAAGTTTTATTTGAATATAGAAAGATACTAAAAATATGCGAAAATTTGATAAAAATTTTATAAATTGGTCCAGGAAAAAAATAACTTTTTGCCTAATAATATTGACATTCAAACAAACAGTTCTCCAATAAGTTAAACGCTAAAAACATGTTCGTAAAAATATTGCTTCGCGTTGGAAATCAGTGAAAAAACAAATCACAATAAGAAAGTTATTATATTTTTTGCATTGGTTATTTGATGTCGGTCATAGGCAAATTTATATTCTCAGGTAAATTAAAAACGGATCCATTTCAAAGAACGAAATTCTTGAAAATCCAATCAACAAGTTTGAAAAATTCGTTTTTTATCTGAAATTTGAATTAAGTTCTAAAATCAAATGAAGTGAAATCGATTTCATGAAATTTATTTGCTGAATTTTAATTTGTTACATTGAGCAGAAAATTAAGAAAAAAAAATAATGAAGATGAAATTTTTATTTTGAGAAAAAGAGAAAAATTTACGCAGATCATTTATGCATTTTCGCTAATAAAAATCTTGATTAAAAAAATTACAATCATAAAATTACGTTGGTTACAAAGAAATTAATTCAAAGTATTAATCCAGAGAAACAAATTGATTGCAAAAGTGCAAGAAAAGATAAAAGAAAAAGAAAATAATAAATACAAAAGATTAAAAAATAGAATAATGTTAGATGAATTCCCAAAACTGGTTGTAATAAAAAGGAGGGAAAATTTTTATAAAAACATAAATTAGGATCGATTGTAGCAACATCGAATTTCATTTGAAACGTTTATATTTTATGCGAAGACAAGTGGACAAATTAATTGTCTAGAATTAAGGATTAAAAAACTTGAAAATTAAATAACTTAAGCCAAATTTGTATGTTTGATGACGATACATTAATTAAATTATATTCTTACTCAAATTCAAAAGCCTTAACATTTGGCTAAAGCTTAGAAAAAGAAAAGTAAAAGAGAAGTTAATTTTCAGACTTTTATTATTACAATTTTTACTTCATATTTCAATATGCATTCATTTAGTATATCAATATGTACTGGATGTACTAATTTTTTTATTTTTCCATATTTTTTTTTGAATGTTCAAATTTTTTCAATTTTTTTTTACTCAATAACTAGTTTCATATTTTAATCGGTTAATTATTTGGTATAGAATTATATAAATAAAATATATTTTTATTGAATGTGAAAAAATTAAATTTCTTATCTGGAAAATTGAAATATTTATTTTAAGTAGACATGTGAATAGTCTTAAACTGTCATACACGAACTCTCATCGGAATCATACATACTCACATATAAATTTTATTTTGGATGAGTAACTGATCTGCAAATATTGATTAAAAACATATCTAATCAGAACAAAACAAATTCATTAAATAATTAGATTGAAAATCTAGTTTTATATTAGTGTATAAATTTCGAAATTTTTCTTATATAAAGTAAAAAAAAAATTTAATGGTTTAATTCAAATTTCTACGTTGAATATTTAAGATTCTATAATAATTTATTAAGCTATATTGATTAATTCCTCGAGAAAATCAATAAAGAAGATTCGATAGATTTTTGCATAAATTTATCGTAAAACTTAAAAAATTTTGTTCAGGCCATATTGATATCTTTTTAAACTATTTTTTCTATTTTGTACAAGATTAGAAACGGTAAATATATTTTTCCGTTATTTTTCTTTAAATGATAGTTATTAAGTGGAAAAAAATTGTTATAAAACGAACAGTTATCTAGATTGTGCATACCTAATAAAATGAATTACTTATGTTTTCCATTTAGGATCTTATGAAAACTCGAATTTGGAGCGCACATTATATTTCTGTGTTTGAATAGATTGAGATTTTTATATATTTCATAGAAAAATTTAAAAAGATTTTAGGAAAAAATCATTGTGAGAATTCAAATAATTCCAATTTTTATTAGATATTTTTCAACGAATTTTTTTTTAGTTTAGATTACATCTTGACAATATTTTTTTCATAGATATTTCCTTTGAATTTCATTTTAAACTTTAATACTAGAGTGCAAGTGAGAGATTCAACAAAAGCATTATGCAAAAAATATTTAAGATTTTCCAATCAGATTCTTTTTTGCTTAAAATTTGAAGATATTTTTTTATATATGGATTTTTATTAAAACTATTTAATAAATCGTCTTTTAGAGTGCAAATTAAATTTTTTTTAACACACTTAAAGTGCCTGCTGCGAATATAAAAAATATTAGCTCTCAACTATTCAAATATCTCTTGAAATTTGAAAAAAAAAAAACTATTTTTCATTTAAAAAATTTAAGATTCAATATCTGGGCGAAACAAATTGAAAATTTAGTCAGTAAAAAGTCTCAAGGAAATACGAATTCTATATACATCTTTACATATATGTAAATTACATTTAAAACAGATTGAATAATCTTTTTAAAATTAAGTTATAGTTCAAAATTCATGAAAGTTAAAGAAAAATTATATTGTGTTTTCAGAAAAAAATTAGTCTTTAATACATAATAAAAAAAATTCGCATGCAATAATTTAAAAATATTTGAAAAAAATCTGAAAGTTAAATTTCTTTAATTCAAATTCAAAATTTAAATATATTGTATTGTTAGAGATCAATGTTTCTGCAAATCTTTAATTTTTGTTTTTAAAGCTTTGAAATGTTAATCCAAAAAAATATAAATACCCAATATAAAGGATATTTATTTATTTATTTATTTATTTATTTATTTATTTATTTATTTATTTATTTATTTATTTATTTATTTATTTATTTTCAATTCATTC
>BLXL01003111.1:0-23655 GCA_023170135.1 Acarapis woodi | reverse complement strand
GATTTGTCTCGGTGGTGGAAAAAGTTTCTAATTGCTCAGTTTGTGATGGAAATATGAAATCGGTAAAGAATACTACAGTCGATCCGTCAATTATAGTAGTTGATTTACCACCCATATCCGTATCAAATACAGATGGCACTTTGCTTATTGAAGTTTGTAAAATAGAAGATTCATCAAGTGAATCACCAATGCTGGATGAAGAAATTGGAATTTCATCTTTAAATGATGAAATATCAATATCAGATTCGGGCAAGAAAACTGAAGTCTTTGTAATTAGCCCTTCAGTTGAAATCGATAATGTTGGTTTTATTTCATCTTGTAAACTATAAGATGGACTAATTGATAGATCTGTGCTTGATGACACAGTTACATATTCAGTAGCAGTGCTCAGACTAGAAATTATTTCATCAGGTTTATTTGTTGTATAGAATGTATATGTTGTGTACATTGTCATCACAAGGTCTAACGGTAATTTAGATATGATTGAACTAGAAGCTTTCGTATTCAATTGTGATTGAGGTATAAATAGTGTAAGCAATGAACTAGTTATATGTTCGCTGCTTGAAATTGTAGGATTACCATCCGAATATAAAGTGCTATATAAAGTATGTGTTCTAAATAATGTAGACACTGATGGTACAAGTTGACTGCCTTCTTGACGATCCATTGATCTAGATGTTTGAATAATATTAGGTGAGGATGAAATTTCATTTAGATAAGGTGTGTTTGTATTCAAATCTTCAATTGATGATGAAATAGTGTTCATTCCTGAATTTAGTATAACGTGATGCGAAGTCTGGATTGTTCTAGTTGGTTGCTGGACAGTAGTTGGCTTAATGATATCTAATGTACTTGTATATGATGACAAAACTGAAGATGTTTGCTTTTGAGTAGGTAATGTAAATGTTATTACCTTTTTATAATAAAAAAAAAATATTAAATTAAAGCAATTTTTAGATAGTTTGATTTTACCTAAATAATAAAATAAATTTACTTACATTACTAATGATTTCTTCGATATTACTAACTGCTGGGCCGTTACTGTTTAATAAAGTTATCGAATTGGTATATGTCGTGTAATAAGTACGAACAAATACATTGCGAGGCGGCTCAGACTGAGCTTGAAGCGATTGGGTTTGTAAAGTAGATTGTAATGCACCGCCAACAAGTGGATGAATTGTTCTAGTAATTTTAATAGGTTCTCTTAGTGTAATTAATTCCGTTTTTACTTCTTCAATTGGTGTAATCGTAGATTTAGTGCCGTTAAATAGAGTGGCGAAGTAAGTAACA
Organism: Acarapis woodi; assembly: GCA_023170135.1. NCBI lineage: Eukaryota > Metazoa > Arthropoda > Arachnida > Trombidiformes > Tarsonemidae > Acarapis > Acarapis woodi. The sequence continues at coordinate 22,365 of BLXL01003111.1, read as the reverse complement.
GTGTTGAGAATAGTACTTGTTTTAGTCTTTTCGGAATTTTCAGTAACAAGAATAGGTTGTATTGAAAGTGATGATTGAATTGACTTGCCATTAATATATGGGAGAGATGGTGTTTGTTCTAATGATGATAAACTTGTAGTACTTATCGTTGATGAAGTTATATCTATAGGCACAGTGATAATATTTGACATAGTGCTTTCTGAACTAATGATTTTAGATTGACCACCTGATTGATAGAACGTTGTGAAATAAGTGAAAGTTGTAAACATTGTTCTAGTTTCCATTTCAGATACCGAAGTTGGTTGAATGTCAATTGGAGAAACTGAAACCATTGAACTACTTTGTTTTTCTCGTTCGAATTCAGGTGAAATTTGTTGATTCATTTTCTCGACTTTGGAGCTAGTGATTTCAAATGTTGTATATAAAGTCTTACTTCCGATCGTAAATGGGATTGTATGTGTGGCTGTTGAATAAATTGTAGATAATGATTTTTGTACATCTGTTTGCAAAGTGCTTATTCCTTTTTCCAAAACACTTGATTTAGTTTTGATGACTCGTGACGAAGTCAGACGTATTCTTGGAAATAGTTTGCTGGACATCGTACTAGGTTGTGTCGAAAATTTAGTGGCGATTGATGAAGATGAAATTGGAGAAAGAGATGAAGATACTATTAAAGATAAAGAAGACGAAGGAGAAAAGGATGAAAATGCGGATAGAGATGATGTAGCTGATAATGATAATGATGGAGAAGAAGAAGAAAAAGATGGGGAAGAATGATAATGTGAAATAGTAAATCTTGAATATAATGAGAATCGTGCAGTACTTGATGGTCCCGTAGTTTGAACAGATAAGGCACTTGATGGCTCGATAGTTTCTGAAACCAAATCTGGGCTTGTTTGTGTGAACGATGGGCGTCTTGTTCGTAATCGATTCAAATGAGTCAAAGACTTTCTAACTGTCACAATTCTTCGTTTACTCGTATTAAAATTATCAACAGGTGCCGAACTGATTGGTGCAGTAGTTGAAATAGACAATGTATCAGATGTAAACGATTCAAATGTACTTATGCTTGATTCAAGTTGTGGAGTCTTAGAGTGATTTTCGCTTGGTATAAAACTGGAACTTGGTGATAAAGAATGCATCTCAGTCGCTAGCCTGTGTTCAACAGATTTTGTTGGCTCTATTAATGGGTGTTCGCTAGTCGATAAGTGTATCCTAGAATTAGCGACTCTGCTACTAACTATTTTATTATTATTAATACCTGGCACTTTTGAGTAAATTGGTTTACGTATTCTAACTGCAAGACGTGATTTTGTTGGTTGTACTTGAGTTACATCTACTGTTGATACACGACTTGATACTACGCGTATCGATGTTTTAGCACGATTCTGCGTTAAAGAAGAGGATTGTAATTCAATATTGGCACTTGTTGATGATTGTTCAGGAACCGAATTCAAACGATTTGATTGAGTAAGATCAGAAGTTATCTCAACCTTCTGATTAGCGAAGCCTTCTAATTTAGCAAGCGTTCTCAATTGAAGATTCACTTCAGTTGTTGAACCTGATTTTACACGCTTTCCCAAATTGATTAATTCACCGTTTACGGAACCTAATCTTAAGTAACCATTCGAATCCACAGTGGAATCAATTTCGAGATTATCCATGTTCAAAGGTTCCGATAAGGTGTTTGTTACTACTTCGTTTCTCGTTGATTTTCTTGTATTTATATTATCATAAACTGTATAGATATAACGATATTCGGTTTGAAGAACACGAGCTGCTTCTTTTATTTGTTTCAAATTTAATTTTGGTGTTTCTTTAACAACCATGTTTGTTATACGATCATCAACAACAATTTCAGGCTTTTCGAGAAGTTTAATACGAGTTGGTTGCAAAAGATTATGATCTAAAGGCGATAAAGTTGGTGTCACATGTAAAATTGAAGATAATGGTTCAAAATTTTGAACATTAATTTGACTTTGCATGTTCACAATAGTTGTGGTCACGCCTTTAGTTTTCGTTCCAAGATTTAATGTTTCAGTTGGCTGTATAACGATACCCCGCTCTAACTGAGAAGACAATTCATTATCGATTAATTTTGTACTTGATTCGCTAGTTGTAGATAATCTAGATGTGAACAATGTGTGTTGTCCTTTAATTACTGTTGTTAAATATGTGAATACAGTTTGATAATTCACAAGAATAGATTCATCTTTTCTTGATGATTCCAATTTTAACTTATTGTGATTATTAGATAAATTATCATCAATATCGATTGCATTATTGTTACCGTAATTCATTTCTTCATCAACATATAAGCCATTATTGATAGGTCCACGTCCTTGTGTAGCATCATACTTGTTACGATTTACATTCACCCTTTTTCGAGTGTTTTTAGGTGTAGTTTGAGGCAATGAAGGTGTAGTTGTGACGAATAAAGCTTGATTATTATTTGGTCTACGTACTCGAACTAAACGTTTTGAAACTGTTGGCTGATTTTGTTCATTCATTATTGTTAAAGATGGTTGAATGCTAATAGATAGATCAGCTAAATTTTCTGAAATTTCAATAGGCGAAAACCGACTCATTAATGGTTCAACGTTATAAGAATTGAAATTGTTGAAATCAATCAATCTTGATGGTATTGTAGGTAGCGAAGAACTCAAAGTAGCTTCATTATTATTTGAAAGTACCTGACTCGATGTAACTCGTATTCGACTGGCTTGCAATGGTTTTCTACGATTATGTGACTGATGATTTGAAGGTGTAATTGGATTGTGACTCACAGATGCGATTGGATTTAAAAAGTCTAGTGAATTAAGTGGATTAAACAAAGCATTGTTTTGTTTTATTCTATTGAATTGCGAACGACGTGATGTATCTAAATTAATCAAATGATTTTCATTAAAATTTGATGGCTGATTAGTTAAAACATTCGAAGCATCGTTTGGTGTAAAACTATTTATATCTAGAACAAGTGGATTCGGAAGACTGGCTGGCTGACGTTGATTGAAATTGTTAAGAGTAAGTAATTCATTATTAAGTAAAACATTTCCGACTGGTGTTGAATGAGTTAATGCACTATTAACAATTCGTTGAAAACGAGATGTTGGATTTTCATTTGGACTGCTATTCATAACATTACCGAAGTTATCCAAAAAATTAGGCGGTAAAGATAACCGTCTCACTTGAGGATTCGAAGCTGGTACTGTTCTTACATTAACACGCTGTCCTAATTTTTGTCTTACACGATTTGGTTGTAAAGCTACCGGCTCATTTAATAATTCCTCATTACTTAATTTTTCCTCCACAAATTGAAATAATTTTCGTTTCTGAAACGAAAGCGTTTGATTGCTATTATATCTGTTTTTATTGCTTATCTTATTATTTGTCGAAAAAGGTTGCTTATAAGCTGCTGCTAGACTAGCAGCAGCAAACTTTTCAGACAATTTTTTATTGGGTCGCTTTTTCAAATTTTTCTTATTCGACAATGCATCATTTATTGGTATTTTTTGACGTTGTGTAGCCTGTTGCGTCCTATTATTCGAAGTTTGCTTATTAATTGAATTAGGTCCCGACGTCATTTGGTTACCTTTAAAATTAATATTAATATTTGATTTTAGAACAGATGTTGATTGTCGATTGTTATTCAAAGCATTATTGAAGTTCGAAAAATTTGAACGTAAGCCAAAATAGTTGACTTGAGACAAATCGGCAGAAGAATGATAATCAGGATAAGTGGAAGAAACAGATAGAATAGTGGAAAAAGAATGGGAAAAATGTACTGATTTGTCCGAAAAAGTACTTTGAATTAAAATTCTATCATTACCAAGTAAGTTTGAATTTAAAGTTAGTGTGGTATAAGTGTGTGCTGTGTAATTGTATTTAAAAGGTAAATTTAATCTAGATTTTAGATTTGTATTGTTTTTAAAATTAAATTCAAATGATTTATCACTCGCTTGAAAATTTCGAGCAATAGATTGATTTCTAAAATTCAATGATTGCGTCGCTTCGCGCTGTCTAATCTCGTTAAGCGGTATTAAAAATAGTGGATTTTCTTCAGATTCTGCACCGGCTATGTATTCACCATCTGGAAATTTAAAATTGGCATTATTATTGCCATTTGTCAGATGATTATTGTTTGGTATTGTTTGTTCGGCTGTAATTTTAATGCCTGTCAATGAATGCTGACTGTTAGTCGGCTGAATAAGATTTGGTGGTATAGTGACTGCTGTAATCAATTGAGTCAAATCACCATTTTCACCTGTTAGTGTTATAGTTAATTGTGTCGTCAAGATCTGCTCATTTAAATTATTGGTTGATGTAGGATTGATTGGTATTGTTTTGAAAGTATGCAATGTTGTAGGTATAAAGAGAGTAGTGGACAAAGTAGACAATAATGTTTTACCATGTAAAATCAACGATACTATAAAAGAACTTAATTGTGTAACAGTAGTCAAGTAACTTGTAGTTACTATTGTAAATCTGGGTGCAGAGGTTGCACCTTGTATGAATGATGCAAATCCATTTGTTGATAGATAATTTGTATGCAAAGTTGTTAAAATTTGAACATTTGTCAAAGTATCGGTTCTCGTATTAAATCCAATTTTAATTGGAACAAGTTTTACCTCCTGGATAGCAGTGGTTGTGATCAATATCTGCGTGACTTTAGTAGGCGACAATGGGTCAATATATTCAGTGAAAATAGAAACTGTATTAGCTAAATTACTTGAATCTAATCTTGTTTGATATTGGTCTGCTCTAATAATTGATGTATTATAAGTGGTGGTAGTTAGAGTTGCATACGATGTTCTAAAGCCATGCTTTATCGGAAGTGTCTTAACTACTGGTACTAATGATGTAATAGTTACAGGTAACTTATTTAATGTTGTTGTCGGCATAAATAATTGTTGTCCATTATTATTAAGAAAATCTTCTACCGATAAAATACTTGGCTCTAATTGCCTGAGACCATTATTCGTTATTGTATTTTGTGTCTTATCATAATTTATATTGTTGTTCTGATGTGAACCTCTCGTCGAATAGGTAATTTGATTATTTTGTCTCCTACGACTATTGAAACTGTTTACAGATTGATGTTGATGATTTTGTTGGTTTTTTCTTTTCTGGTTAAAATTTAATAATTTATCGTGATTATTATTATTTGAATCATTATTACTGTTTAATTCACTTTGTGTTGGTGAAGGTTTGAGTTTTCCACCTCTCGGCTGTTGAGAGATTTGCTGAGATCCAAGTAATTTACGTCTATTTTGTCTTTGTAATCTAATTGGAGTTTGAGTTGTAGTAGTAGTTGAAGTAGTACTTAGAAGATAAGGAGTACGGTTTCTGTATCTTCGTCGTCCATTCAATATATTAATATTTGGAGTAGTAAGTGGTACGACAGTTGTACTAATAATTTGTTGAGGTGAGTTCAATTGTTGCTGATTATTAGATAGATAATTTTTGAAACGTACTGCATTTTGTTGTGTAGTACTTGGATGATTACTGTTTTGTGTGTTTTGTTGTTGAGTATTGGTCAATTGTGTATTTTGGGCAGTGTTGCCAATGAATTGATCGAATTGATAAGGACTAATACGTTGTTTTCTAAATGTTAGCGAATTTTGATCTCCATTTGTATTGACATCAGAATTAAAACCTTCTCCGTATGCGTTGCCAAATCGACGTTGATGTCGTCTATTCGAAATTGCAGAGACTTTTACATTTGCATTATGCCTTAAAGATCCTCGTCCGTTACGAGTATACATTTCAGCCATATTTGATTCATCTTGTTGATCATTTGGTGCAAATGAATCTAATGAATGATTAAATTGTGTGCTTTCATCTCTTGTTAATCTATGTTTTGTCATTGGATTATTACTGCTTGATCGAGCAACAGTTTCATGACTATTTTCATAGTCAGCATCTAAATAATCTGAATCAGCATTCGACTTGTCAATTAGTTTTCCATCATTATCTGCATATTCATCATCAAAATCGGTAAATTTTAATGGTTTATCATTTCGATCATTCATGAAAAGGCTATGATTAACCAAGTTTGCATTCGATTTCAAATGTATAAAACTATTTGTTGTTTCGTGTGATTCTGATTTTTCTGTTTTTATCGGTAAAAAAGGTTTTCGCTTCAAAATGCCACCTGGCACTTGTCTTCTCGGAAAATGAATTGATGGCTTTACAACGAAAATTTGACTAGATGAAATATTATCTAGTGAAGAAGTGTCGTCATTTAACAATCTGTTTTTGTCTAATGTTAATAATCCAATACTTGGTGAATCGTCTAATCTGCGGGTAATTTCTTCTATATTATTGTAATTCGATGTTAAATCGATCGCCGGTATAGAAAATGAACTCGAAACAGTAAATTGAGCTTCAAAATCGCTTATCTTTGTTTTGTAAACTTTAGTCAAATGATATACTGTAAAAACTGGTTTACTAGTTTCTTCGATTCCATCATTATAAATGACTTCAGTTGAACGTATCAAATGTAAAGGTGTCTTTAATTCACCATTTATAGTTTCAGCATGATTAGATAATTGATCCAAATTGTAACTTAATACAGATTGTTTACTTTCTATTGGTAATATTAATTTTTCGCTCGTATTCACAATTGATAATGATGGTAATAAAATTTTAGCTGTTTGATTAACAAAATTTTCATCGCTTTTATTCTCTGAATTTGAAAAAGTTTTTTCTGTTTTTGAAGTGATTGCAGATGTGTTAACAATTTGAGTTGGTTGAATAATTGATAATACGCTTACTTTGCCTACATGCGCATATAAACCGTTAAAGAAAGTACCAATCACCTGAGTGTGATAAATTGATGTTGTACCATTCACTGTTTCTGTTGAATTCGATTCTGAAATTAAACCGGTTGAAAAATTAATTTCCATTAAACTACTGCTAATTGATGTTTGTTGAGAGGAGAAATTAGAAACTATTTCCGATTTATTGTACACATTCGATAGAGAATTTTCTAAAATGGTAGAAATGCTTTGTTTATGTAAAGTATTTGTAGTATCATTTTGACTTATTGAAGAAGATGATAAATTTAAAGTAAGTGATGGCGTTTGTTCTATTCTTGAAATTTCGTTATTGAGACTAGAATCTAAATAACTACTGTATAAGATATCGATATTTTTTGATTCAGAATTTTTAATACTTGACATACTGATTGATAATGTTTGTGTAGGCTCTATTTGACTAATTTTACTTGTACTAAACAAATTAATAGGTTGCGTGATTACAATTGCATCAAATAGTGTTGGTGTACTAGAGATCACTTGAGATTTGGTTTTAGCCAGGTGAGCATAAAGACCATGTATAAAAGTACCATAATATTCGGTCGTATAAATAATGGTTAATTCCTCAATAATCAAGGTTGATTTAATTGTTGACACAAGGCCAATTGTGTCATTTTTTGACTTTACTATTGATGGGCTAATTTCTTGAGTATTGATTGTTTGTTCAGAAGATGTAGACAATAGGCTACTAGCATTATATATAGCTGATAAATGAAGAGAGTAGCATTGAGAATTGATAGAAATGGGTTCAAAGTAAGAATTAACATGCACATGTGTGATTTGTTTGTTATGATTATTTCACGATTAATTATTAATATATGATTGCCTTGTTACAGTTTAATTGTGTTCATTATTTTTGTTAACTTAAAGTGGACTGTATATAGTCATATACAAATACAAATACATACCAGAAGTCGAATTCACACTACTAATTGTGTTCATTTGTTCTCCTTTTTGATTAATATCAACAGCAGCAACAGCAGCATTTTCGGTTGAATGAGTTGGAGTTAAAATCGATAAGTTCTTTACATCGCTCGATAATGATAATGAAGTGATATTTTGGTTTTGTTCAAATACATTATTATTATTTAATAAGGTGTTTTCAGGTGTTCTAATCAATTGTTGCGTACTAGTTGACGGCTTATTAGAGTTGTGTATTGAATTTGTATCTGTAGTGGCTGAATTGTTTTGTTTTTGGTGTAAATGGGTAGGTGACAAAGAAGAGGAGTAATTAAGTAGATTTACATTTTTATTTAATTCTTCTGATTCTAAAAACAATAATCTACGCTTTCTGAAGATAGTTTGATTTGTTACATCTGTATTTTTATTGTTTTTTGTTTGATTCGTTGTTGATAAAACACTAATCTCGGATTCATTAAAAGTTTGATTAGTCGATGTTTCTATTAGTTTTTCAAATAATTTTACTTCCTCACTTTTCAAAATATCTTCTTTTTCAATTTTTTCACTTTCAGATTGCATCATATTTTTATCAAATATATTTTTTTCGGTACTTGGTATTTCTATCATTGAACTAGTTTCTTGTTCATTTGAAACGACCATTTTTTCGATTCTAATAGTCGGTGTTTTTTTATCTGTTGATGATCCGATTGATTTGACAATAGGCAAAATACTTGGTGATATAAACGATGGTGTAATTAATGATGAATTTGATAAATTAGGCAATGCAGTGATAGCTATTGGTGTTTTATTTTCTAATCCCGCATTAATCGAACCTATTGTGATTGCGATTTTTTGCTCATCGATTTCCTTTTTATCGAATTTTTTGGATTCAGCTCCATAATTAATATTTTCAATTAAATTTTCATTCGATTGTGTTTTTGAAATTGTTTCATTATCATGAATCTGACGTGAACGTGATGTCAACTTAATATCTGAATCATTATAAGGTGGTAATTGCTCAAACTTGTCTCTTATCATTTGATTATAAGGATTTCGGATTTTGAATTCTTGTTGTTTTTGCTGCATTAGCTGTAATTGTGATTGATTTCGATATTGATTGCTTTTTGTAACTACAACTATTGGAGCCAAATGTGACTGATCGGGATGAATTTTTAGACCATTTATTGGTCTGGGTTTTGTTTTACGTATAACTATTGGCCTTCTATTACCGTATGTGAATGATGCTTGTGTATTCAAAATTTGCAAAGCTGGATTTGGTCTTATATCAGATTTAGTTTCCTTTCTTGTTGTTGTCAATAGATGATCATCTTGCGCATATGTTGTATAATGAGTTATGGTAGTCATATGTGTTACTAAAGGTGCATTCGATCTACTTCGCAAAATAACATGATGTGAGCTTGAACTTGTGATTGGCAATTGAAATTTTTTTTGATCTACACTGTTTCCCACCGTATAAGGTGTTTGGCCATCATCTGCGATTATATTAGTTATCGTAGCATATAATATCTCTAAAGATGGAATACCATTAGCCAAGTGTGTTTTACTTGATGTATAGGTTGTGAAAACTGTTTGCAATTTTTTCCTAAACAAATCAGGCCTGAGTTGTAGAAGGTGTTTTTTTTGATTAGGTGTTAAATTGTCCAGATTAATAGGAGTTGCTGGTTTGGGTAACTGGGCTAATGGCGGCGTTCGAGCGGCCGACTCTAATTTTTCTCCAAATAAAGATGATGAAGCTAATTTTAGCAAATGAGATTCTTGTTGACTGCCACTAGTTAATAAAATATCATTTTTATGGTTCTTTTTTCCAAAATTTGTAAGTGTTGTCGGCATCGGTAAATCTGAAATGGAAGAACTCATTGTTGGCTTTATATTGATTGTATCTGTTACTATGTTGGTCACCACTTCTTTTCGGGTGTTTACAATTGGTTGATGATCTTTGAGCAATGTTGTATAGTATGTAAATGTTGTATAATACGTGATTGGAACTTTTAGACCGACTAAAAGGCTACTCAAGTCTACATATGGCTTCAATTTATCGTCTGAAACAATATCTTCCACATTATTAGCTTCCATTGATCGGCCAACTAAACTAGATGATGATAGCGATGAAACTGGCTTATCAATGCTCTCTGAATTTTTTATGAATTGACTATTGTGATCTGTTTTTATAAATTGTATAGTATTTTGACGATCGCTACTCAAACGTATATCAGTTTCAATACTTTCTAAATGTGACTCATTGTTAACTACGTTTGTGATCGTTTCGTAATTACTCGATATCATTTTTGTGCCGTTTGAAAAAAGAGTGGTAAAATATGTAAATGTAGTATAAAAAGTAGTTGTAGGTGTTAAAGTCGGTTTGAAATTTTGTTCATCTTCATCTGTTTCTCCTATTTCATCATCAGTGCTTAACTTTTCAATTGTTGAGCTTAGAATTGCAATAGATGATGATAGAGTTGTTTTACCATCTTTAACCAATGTGGTATAAATTGTCAATTCAAGTGGCATTTCACTAGTTACATAATTCGATAATTTGTTAGATAATGGAATTGCTTTTGAGGAACCCTTTTCAACTATTGAACTAAATGACGATGGCTCGATTATTTGACTACTTATTATCCTATCATTTTTTAAAGTGGAAGTAGAAATAATTTCAGAGGACGGATTCACTACTGAACTTGCTATTTCTTTTCGTGTTTCTATAAACGGTTGACCATTTTTAAATATAGTTGAAAAGTGAGTTTGGGTGGTAAAGACAGTAATCGCAGGTTTTGGTAAGAGAAATTTAGATGAGTTGGCAGATTTTTTTAAACTAGGACTAAAGAATTGACTTTGATCAAGAATTTTTGTAAATCGAATTGGTTGGGACTCAGCCGATCTCGATGGATTTATGGCCAAATTTTTATATAGATGCGAAGGAAGAATAAACCCACTTGTTATTGTGAGTTGAGGGGTAGATTCGACCAAAGATTTTGTATTTGATATAGTTTGTAAAAGATGTGCGTAGGTACCGTGAATGTAGGTGCCAATTACTAGAGTAGTATATTCTGTAAGTATTTTAAAATTGATTGATTTTGGACCATTGATTGTACTAACAATACCAACAGGTAACATTTTGATTTTATTAGGTAAAACATTAATCGAATATGTTGGTTTAACTTGAGTTGATTGTTGTTTAGTTATATAATTAAAATTTATTTGTTGTGAAGCAAGAATAGAATTTTTGCCTAAAATTAATGGAGGTGTGGCTAAGTGATTTTGCATTTGAACATTCAAATTACTTGGAACATATTGAAATGGATTATTTGATATAGATTGTGAATGTTGGTGCACAGCAATCATTGATGGACTAATTACCGTTGGATTATTTTTTAATATTAATTGATTATGTCTTATAGGTAAAAATAAATTGTTCAAATTATTTTCATCTAAATTAATAATACGACTTTTGGTCTTAATCAAAACACTACGAGTTTTACTTGGCCTTATACCTTTTAAAACTTCCTGATTCATCTTTTTTTCTGTCATTTGTTTATTGTTTTCCTGTTGTAATATAGATAATGAAGAAGGAATATTGTTTATCTTACTAGAATGATGTCGATGTATTGTCGAGCTTGGGCTAAATACAATTTCTGTGCCCGAGATTATTGTTGTAAAATGAGCAAATCCAAATAATGTTGTACGACTTTTGATTTCATAATTTTGTTTCTGATTAGTTGTTTGTTTATGATTAATACGTGCTAAAAATGAATCGCTACTCGATTTTAATTGATCTGAACCAGATTTAGGCTTGAATTTCATAAATGCAGTTGAAACTGATTCAATTTTTTCTATTTGACTACTTTCATCACTCAAATAAGATTTATTCAAATCATCATAATTTTTATTAATTGTTTTAGTAAATATATGTTTTGAATTTTGAGGAGTAGATTTAATGTTCACTGAATCTGTCAATATATTTGAAATATTTGATTCGCTAGTATTACGATTATTTAATTTATTTAATTTACTTTTCATTGGTAAATTCGGTGTGGGATCTATTGTGGTTGATTTTTCAAAAAAATCAACAGGTATAATGGGACGAATAATGACTTTTTGTTGTTTTTGTGTCCTCTGAGTTGATGATTGTGTTTTTTTCTTTGCTGAATTATCTACAATACGTGTAAACATTTCAGTAATTTCTGAATTTTTAGAATTGCTAAATCTATTACTAGTGTTTGTAATGATTTCATGCGATGAGTAAATGAGCGATGTATAAGATGCTGCTGCTGATGGTGATATTAATCTGATTGTATTATTCATTGAAGAGAACAAATTTTGTTGCTTATTCGATTTACTATTTGAAATGAGCTCTTGATCTCTTTTCGACTTTAAATTTGTCTCACCTTGAACGCTATATTCAAGTTTATTTGATTGTTTAAACGAACTTTCTTTATTAATCAATTTTTGTTCGTTGTTGTCTGCTAATAATACAAAACTCAGTGTAGGACCGTGTTTGTTTAATGTGTGTGTATGATTCGGTTTCGTGTGATCTGTGGCTAATATTTGATTATTATAAAGCGAAAAAAAACTTTCTGATAGAGTATAAGATGGAGTAGGTATGAGAAATGATGATTCAGATGATAAACTAAGATTTAATAAATTTATTGCTAAATTTGATGCATGAATTTTTGTCGACGCAATCATTGAACTAGCAGAAGTCGGATTGATTATATCACTATATGTTGGATTTATTAAATGTATCGAACTATCGAAACTAGAGCTTATTTCATTCGAAGCTATTTGTTTATTTGAAACGGTTAAACGAGACAAATCTAATTCTTTAGTTTTCAGAATTCGGTCAAATGATAAATCTAATTTTCGGCTGGTACTTATAAAATCAGATGATAATTGACTTAAAAGAGTGGAGCTATGATCCGCTTCCATAAGAAGACTCAGCTGAATGGCTGCTGAATTAAGTTCATCTTCTGGCAGACTATGATGATCAATTAAAAAGTTTAGACCATCATCATTATCTGATCCTCCTACATTTTTGACTAATAAATGATGGTGATCATGCGCTCTGTCTAAACTATCATCAGATTCTTTATCATTTTCTAAATTTGATGTGTGTTCATTGTCCGCATTGACGGCTAGATCACGTAAATGTTCACTCAAAAGTAAATCTAAACTATCTTCCTCACCATTATCATCATTACTGTCTTTGTCTGAATGATCAATTAGTGATAAATAATCCGTTTTATGATTATAATCGTTAGTAAAATTAGTAATTGACCTATGTATATTAGGGAAATCATTTTTAATGGTATTAAGCCGCCTTTTTTCCGTGTACCTACTCGTCAAAGTAAGATTATGATCTTGTTTAAAATTAAAATTATCTTCATTATCATTATCTGCGGGGTGAATGGTGTCCGATGACATCTGCCCATTCGCATGCAATTTTCCTATAGCAGAGATACATAGAGATTGAGTTTTACAAACTGCTTCATTTTATATAATATATTCATAATATTATATATTTTTTTTAGTTTTCATTTTAGTAGGTGATAGTCAAGTATTTGCAAAGAAAACATGATTAGGTGGTTATTTTTGATAAATATAGGCTACACTATGGTTAATCTAATAAGAAGTCATTTCTTTCTTTACTTATTGACAATGGTGATTAATTAATATAATCTGTCTTCAAGAGCGCTTTTGTTTGTATTCTTAAAATTATCTACTTAAAACATTAAAATATTTAGAAAAGAAGAAAATTAATAGTGATAAAATTGATATTTTTTTTTATTTGTTCTTATTACAAGAGTGACTTGAAATCAAAACTGAAAATTTGAATTTTTTAGATATTATCTTCCTCAAAAATTATCAAGAATTACACAAGTTTTATTAATTAAAAAAATAGAATGAAAATTTTTGATTTTTAAATTTTCGTTTTTTTTTAGAACATAAAATTTTTTTTTAATAATAAAAAAATTTAAACAGAATTTTAGATTTTCTTCGCTTTTCAAAACTCGTTGATTTCTTTTCAGCATAACCAACTACACTTGTTGATTTATGGCTGAAGTGCTCTTATTTATAAAATTTTCGAAAGATATAAGATATTTTCGATTTATTATGATTATTATCTTTGAATATCTTTTTTCTTAGTGACCGTTTACATTTGAATATTTATTTATACTAAATTGACTCTTTTGTTCGAATTCGTTTTATTAAACCTTTTTTACGAATTCATATAAATTGATACTAAATATTTAAGTGGTAATTTTTTTAATCGACTAGTTGCTATAAATTAATAAGTCGCTAAGTAAAACTGGTCATCATTTAAATTGAATATGGAGCAAGCAATTTATTTGCATCGAAAACAAAAAGAAATTAAATTTTTTTTTATAACCTTAAGCTAGAATAATTCTGTTACTGAAAAACATTGTTTCAACCACATATTACAACTTGTAAAAAAAAAACATGATTCAAATAATTCTAAAGAGATTATTCTCATCATGATGACATTTTGGAACATTAAATTTTTATTGTAACAAGTTTTTCAAATCAAAGTCAAAAAATTTTAAATTTTTATGATAATCAGAACTTCAATCGTTCATTATGTTTTTCAAAGAATTGATTATTCTTTTTTTATATATCAACAAATGCTAATATTTGATTGTTCCAATTTTGTTTTGTTTTATAGGCTTTTATATTGTTTTTGAATAAATTAATATTCATTACATTATTTAAAAAAATTATAATTTTAAATCGAAATTTTCAGTCTTTCTCAAATAATATAAGTCAAAGTTCGTCAGAAATTCTTGTCTGAGTGTGAAATTATTTATAAAATCGAATATCAAAGTGATTATGGCAAATTTGAAAGATCTTTGCATTTATTTTTATCTATATAATTTGTTAATATGTTAACAAGTGTCTTTTTCATGATTGAATATCAAAAAAACCTTTATCAGCAAACGTTATTTCAGTTTTTCAAAAATTTAAAATTTTCCTGCTTTTATTTTATTTACTAAAAAAAATTTATTGATTTAACTAAACTGATCAAAGAATTGGGTTAATCGTAAAAATTTAACTGAGACAAGGTTTTATACAAATAAATAAATACAATTGTAACGTAAAAATATAAATTTTTTTAGTTTAATATTCAATAATATTATTTTTATGAATATGATGATACATATGATAATGTATATTTATTTAGAGTAAAAAATTTGAAAATTTTTTAGAAAAATTTTTATGAAGTATTTTAATTCAGATAAAAAGAAAAAATTAACCTTGATTTTTTGAAATTTAGATTATATATATATAACTTTAAATGGTTGATAATTGGATATAAAATTTATCAGAAAATTATAAAAAATGAATATTTATGAATAGTTCACGATTTTGATGTCGGCATGATGTTTTCAAAATACTATTTGTGAACTTTTTTCAAAAGTATCATAAAAAAATTAAAGACAGTTAATAAGCCTTTAATTGAGATTTCATTCAGTTTTGCTGTGAAAATTTTCAAATGCCGATTATCTTTTTTTTTTCTTCTCCGAAATTTAACATCTTCATTTGCATTCTTATTTTCAATTTTTGAAAGACTATTTTACAAGCATCAAATAATTTCTTATCAACAAATCAAAAGACAATTGATCCTCTTATGTTGACTAATATAATATTGTCCTAACTAAGATATATAAAAACATAGAAATGATTCAAGTTTGAATCAAAGTAAATATATTTGGGATGTTTGAGATAAAAAAAAACGATAATCTTTTTTATAGTTCACAAATTATTCTCAAATCATCTTTAACATTGTTTCAAACATAAAAAGATCAAATTTTTTATTTTAAATAAATTTTTGTTCTTACAAAGGACGCTTGTGTAATAAATTTTAAAAAAATTATACTTTTGTGATTTTATGGAGATATATTTTCTTAAGTAACTTAGGGTATCGTCATTAAATACTGAAACTAGATCAACTTCAGATCAAGTTTAATTGGACTTAAGAATTTTTTTTTATATAAAAATATATTAAATCGTTTCTAATTAGTTTGAATTTGAAATATTTGTAATTAAAATTTTTTTGTCCGATCAAAAACAATAATTAACGCAAAGTGCAAAATGAATTCTATAAGCATTATGATATCAAGCTATTCTTTTATTTTTCTCGGAGAATTTTAACAAGAGGTTAATTTCTTTGTTTGAATTTATAATTATTCAAATTCAAATTTAAATTTTTTCAAATCGAAGGCAATTTTTAGCAAATTCCAATCATTAATTTGATAAATCTTATTTTTATCAATGGACAAGAAATTTGAATATTAACATCTAAAATATTCAAGTCTATAATTTTGAATAAATAATATAAGAATCTTAAAATTCAGGCAAGTTTGAAGTTTTAAGCTTATTCTATTCAACTCATCAACGCCAGTGATCAAAATTATTTTTTTTTTTGTCAAGAAATAAGCTAATATTATCGTCGTATTTTTTTTAACATTTAAAAATTTTTTTTTATCGGAAAAGATGCTTAAAATTAAAATTAAAAAGCAATTCATAAGTATAAGTTGTCGAAAACTTAAAAACTCGAAATCATATGCAATAAAGAATCAAAAATTCAAATTTTGTCTTTAAATAAATGATAGTGCTAACATTGTTGCCAAAAAACTCAAAACGATCCAGTTCTTTTATTGTTAATGAAAAAATTAGGCTTCTTTACTTTTGAATAGCCTAAAAAAAAAACAGAAAATAGGTATTCTAATTACATATATGATTATATGCGTTTTGATGAACAATGAACTTTCAACATTTACAAATGCAAAAAGATTCAATGAAACGATATAATTCTTAAAAAAAGGCTAATGTAACAATTAGAAAAAAAATATTTATTACTTGCTAATATCCGTTAATTTAAATGTAAGAATTGTTTTTTTTTTTGAATTACTTGAATACGTAAGTTGCTACCGAATGATAAAAATCAGAAAATTGCACCCGAAAACATTAAATGATGAATGCAATAAAAATAAGTGTAGAATCTTAGGTAAGTTTTGTTTAAAGTATAAAAGAATGAATTACGATTCATCTAAAAAACGTCATTCAAATGCGACTGAATGTTGGAAAAAAATATATATCTAACAAAAAAAATTAAAATTATCTTAATTTGATAGTATTTTATGAATGATTAAATTAATATCCATTAGATTCAAAGAAGTAAATGAACAAGTGCATCTGTTCCTTTTGAATCTTAGAACATCCTTTTTCGATAATTCATTTGTTGATTTTTTACTGCAAAAACAGTGAAAGGTAAAAAATGGCTGACAAAATTTTTCTAGTGACAGATAAGAAAAAAATAATAACAGAGCATCCGCTTAGATATCTGCAAATAAATATAAATTTTTTCCATTTCAGTATAAATTTTATCATAAGTCGATTCGTCAACTAGTAGAATATTCGATTAAATTAAGTTAGTCTGGCTGTTCAGACAATTGGATCATTTCACTTAATTGAACTCAAATATTCAGTTTTTTTTTTTCTTAGCTTAGTGCCAATTATCGCAAACATAATCAACGAGCGGAGGATTGTTAAAGATCAAAAGAAAATAATCACTAAATATTTCTGAAATGAATACAAATTCTGTTTTAGTTCAAAAAGAAATCTCCCTGTTCCTTAAAAAACTTTAATACCAATTAAATTTACACAATATATTATTTATTTTTTTGAAATGTAAATATGAATTGTTTCATCATAAAACTTTAGATTTTCTAATACTTTATTCTATTTTTTCCGTTTCATCATTTTTTAAGAATGAAATGAAAACTTGGCTTATTCAAAAAAACGAAAAAGTTTCGGATGAGAAATTCCTTATATAAAACGTTTTATTGCGAATAAATTTCAGAAAAAATACTTTAATCAGTGCATCCGAGAACACGTTTACATATATTATATAAACGTGTATCAAAAATTAAATAAATAAAAATTATAAACCATAAAAAATGAAATACCATTAAAATGTACTATTGTAATTTTTGCGATAAAGTGAAATTGAACAATTGAAAAAAGAACAAAATTTATAATTCCGACCAAGGAAATGATCCATTTAATTTTAAAAAATTTTAAAATTCCTATTTATCTGCATTTTGTAAATAAATTTATTATTGATAAGTTAAAACTAAAGATATATTTTTTTATAATATATCTTTAGTTATTCAAAATTAGTTTAAAATTCAAAATCGTTCTTTTTTTTTCGCATAAGACATGATGTTTAATGAAATTATTAGATACGCTAATATTTCGACTCGAAAAAGGAATATTTCGATCATGAATAATAAAAATTTTTATCTAATAAACAACTTTGTAATTTTATCACTAATTTTTATTTCATTTCTCTATTATTAAGAGAAAAATTTAAGTTTATTTTTTTTACGATAAATTCATCAAATTTATAAAATTTTTTCAATTATTAGATTCAATTTTTTTTTCGTTTTGATTTCGTCTGAAAAAAATTGAATAAAAGGCAAAAATTTTTTCAAAAATTTTATCATATTCTTTATAATAATCTAATTTTTATTTCACTAATTTTGTTATCTTAAATAAAAATCGTCATATTAGATTATTCATTTTTCACACTTCAAATTTATTTGCGTAATTATTTTTATATTGGATAATTTATAATTTTTGATTTATCTAAATGTATCATCGACGATCGATTGCCATGAAATATGGTAAAAAATGTACATTATTTACTAAATGTTATATCCGCAAACTTAATCTAAATCATTCGTTTAGTTACTATTATTAGAATAATAAAAAATTATTACTCTTATTCACGTATTTTTATCAAACACATTAAAATCGTTCTGAAATTTCTTAAATATTAGTTAAATTTTTTTGAAATTTACATACTTCTAGTTACACAATTTCAATAAACGACTAAATGGTCAACTGTTTTGCAAACTTAATTGTCCAAAAAGTGTTTGATTATTCATTAAATGATTTGGGTGATTATTTCTTACTTCTAAACTATTCATATGCGCCTGTTTAAAAAAAATTGCTCAATTATTTTATGTGCATTTTTTTCCTACTATCTATAATAACTATATTTTTTATTTTCTTGTTTTTATATATACATATTTTGATATTTAGAAATGAAAATTTTAAAACAAACAAAAAAAAAACAAGAAAATAAAATTAAAATGGTCAATTTTTCATTCAATAAGTCTAATATATAAATGTGTGCTGTGAAAAAAAACAATACGGCAAACAAAAAAATTTTATTATTTTGATTATTTCGAATTAACCTAAAAAAAATGTCAGATAAAAGAAAAAAAACATGAATTTCACTTTTCAATTTTGGGATTCACTAATCAAGATTTGAGTCAAGAATCTTTTTTGCAAATCCCAAGGAAATAAAAAATAATCAAACAAATACATAATATACAGATAAAAATTTTAATTTTGGAAAAGTGAGATTTTGTCAAAGTAAATTAAAAAAATAACGATTTATGATGAATTCCTTCTAAAAGCCAGAAGATATAGAAAACTTGTAGATAAAATGTGAAATCTAAACGATTTTTTTTTCAATTGACTAATTTCTTCAAATGAAAGCGATAGATATTAAAAATTTTTTAGTCCTTCTTTAAATTTTATCTTTGAATTTACATTGCTTGTTTGTAAAGACAGATTTTTTATAGTTATTCAGGATTTTTTTATAAAAATGACCTTTCTTCAATATTGATGAAGAATGAATTGACTTAATCTGTCACGCAAGGTGGAAAATTAGTCGAGATCAATCACAAATACAATTACAAAGTGCGTTTGACTATCAGTTTTGATTTTGTAATCTTAGACCTTTAAAACTAAAACGTTGCACTCGATTAAGAACAATCCAGAATAGTTTATAAAGATTAAAATTTTTTGTTTTTTTTACATTTTATTATGAATTAGAGCTTATGATTGGGTATTTGTAAAAGCAGTGTATAATAGCAGGTAAAATAAGAAAATGAAAATTATGTATTGTTAGTATTTAAAAAATAATTTGATTATTTATGCATTTGGTTTCGATAAATTTTCAAATTTATTATAAAGTTATTATAAAGTTTACGAATTTTAATTTGATGTGTGTGACATATATAGTGATATTGTTTGATACAAAAAAAAATTTAATATGAGAAATAGTAAGATTAAGATGATGAATAAAATTAAAGAAATTTCATAAAGCGCGCGATTTTGGGAAATGCAATTTGAAGTATTGGTAAAAAAGTAATTATAAATATCAGTGGGCAATTTGTAAACGTTAATTTTTTTCAAAAAAACATTGTAAAATTTCAATAACTTTATTATTAAGTTTTGAAATGCCGATTTTGTTAATATCTCAATTCAAAAAATACTATTATTCGGACAAATGAACTTTTTCGAAATAGATAGATAGATAGATAGATAGATAGATAGATAGATAGATTCAGGGATTTAGAAATTAAGGATTTATTAGATAAAATAAGTACATTTAGAAAATGAAAAAGATGAACCAATGAAATTTTTTTATTAGATGAAGTTTAACACAGAGGTTTTTAGAGTAAAAAAACAAATATAAAAAACCCTACCGTTCTTTGGCTTTTCGTGCGTGGCCAGCAGACAGGCATTTTGACCATTTTGGCATTTGCAATCCACAACTGGAACAAAAGAAAAAATAAAATCTTTTTCATAAATGATGTATTTTAGATTAAAATGACATTGATTCTGATCATTAAATAAAAAAAATTTAAAACTTGATTATCTTGAGCTACATATCTTTGAGGACCGACAAATCAAATATTCTATTTGGATAAACTAAATATAAATAATTTATCGATTCTGCAACGTTTTAAATCAGCTTTTGATCTTCGAATTTTAACAGAATTTCATTGAGAACTTGACGCATTCTCGGGGCAAAATTTGCATGGAAATTATTTTTTTAATACTTTTCTATATCACCTTCAATTAAATAACCTTTAATTGAATTTTTGAATTTTTTGAAGTCAATATGCTGTTTTATCAAATCTTGAAATAATTTAACTACTTTATAAAACTTCTCAAAAACAATCAAGTCTTTAAATTCAATCAAAATCTCATTTCGATCGAATGTTTCTGAAAAAAAGGCAAAACTGAAATTTTTCTGGCTCCCCTAATTATATTTCTAAATGATAATTAATATTCTTTTTATAATTTGATTTCCTATCACTGTGTTCATTTAACAATTCAAAAAAAAAATATCATAATTGATTTATAAAAAAATTTTTAAATGTTGGTATAAATTAATTAGTATCATAGATGGTAAAAACTTCTAGTTTTATATATCTATTCAATATAACCTTCGAATCAAGTTTATTCTAATTGAGCAATTATATTTGGCTTAATGCAAATCATTTATGCAATTTAAGTCTTATATTATTTTAAGGTATTTAGAATTTCCTTGCAATGAGAATGATTGAATAAATAAATGCGATGCGGGACTTTCGAACCACCAACTGACGGTTTTATGAATTTTCTATTGATTAATTCATAAATTTGTTTAAGTAAAAGATCTTAATCTCAATTTGATTACACCTTTTTTGGCAAACATTTATATTAATCAGAATATTTCAATAAAATTCACTTAATTAATCAAGTTTTATTATAAAATTGAATTACTTTAAAATAGTAAAATAATTTAGGATTCAAATTCGATAAATCATAATCGTGATTCATCAATTTATGAATTCATAATTCGTACATGCCACAAAATATAAAGCCCATCAAGTAAATTATAAAATTTGATATTTAAAATGCTTCACAATTTTCGAAATGTCAATATCATTTTTCTTAGAATTCATAAATTTACATCTTTTATTTTTTTCGAGATTTGTTAATCAAACGAAAGAAAATCTAAAGAAATTCAAGTTAATATATCTAATAATTCAATGATCTTCCAGAGAAAAGAAGGGCATTTTTTTAAAAAAAACGTTTTCAAATTTTTTATTTCATGATTTAAAATGACAAAAAAATATTTATGAATTTTTCTATTTTTTTAATTTAAAAAATCAATTTTTCGCTTCTAATCAAACCAAATCTATATTATTTAAATTTTACGATTGAACGACTTTGAGATTTAAATAAGTTTAAAATTTATATTTTGCTTCTTAAAAATTAATTTGAAATTTCATCGGCAATTCATTAGATAAAACCTTTAAATTTTTAAAAAAAAAATAAAGATTTAAAAAATTTTACATTAGGTTAATAAATTAATGAAATTAAAATAAAACACGTGAACTTTAAACGATTGAAGACTTATTATAATGAATTATTAACATTCGATCAAAAAATTTGACAATTTGCAGAAAAGTCGAACATTTGAAAAGTAATAATTTACATTTTACAAAGATTTTAAATCTATCATATTAAACTGCACCATTTTATATGAATTCTTATCAAGAAAAACATGAATAGGATAATTTTGAACTTAGATTTACGGAGCGAGTACTAAAAAAATTTTTTTTTATCTTTTTTTATTTCTGTGTTCATGTTGAGATTGAGAATAGTAAAAATACTTATAAGCAGATCAAGCATTAAAAATTAGCTAATCTAAAATTTAATTTAGTAAGTAGTTTAAATAAATTCGGAAAATTGT
>BLXL01003109.1:0-28436 GCA_023170135.1 Acarapis woodi | reverse complement strand
CCTTTGAAGAATAATCAAAAAAAATTTTATTTATTCTGAGAATCACATTATATACTGAATGATTTAAAATTACATCTTGAAACTAAAACGACTGTTAATCATAATGATTACAAATGCTTATTGATTGGATACACTTCATCTATTTATTCAATTATATTTTTATCATGTAAACTTTTCAAGCTCATTTTTTCTATTAATTTTAAATTTTTTTGTTAAATTATATACTAGATAAAAATTTTAGCTCTAAATTACCTGAAAGATTTGGTAATAATTCCTATTTTTATAATAAACAGTTATTGGCTATAATTTGAATTATAGCCTTCATGTTTAATAAATTTTACTTAGGCTATTTTTAGCAGAACTTTACTAAAAATTTAGTTGTTAATTTTAGAAATTACTTCTAAAAAAAATTATTGTCAAACAGGTCGTTGACTATGTGCTCTTCGATTATGCATGGGTTAAAAATTTTAAGTATCATAAAATCATCGTTAAATAATCAATTTCTTGTGCAATTTATATTACAAAATTATTTAAAAATTCAAAATTTCTTTTCCTCGATTTTCGAGTGTAAAAAATCTTTATATTCTGATTAGCACGGTTTCCTTTTTAAATGCTTTATTCGACAATCGATTAAAAGTTGCTGTGACCACATTATTATGATATAAATTCTGAAAATTTTTTTAGTACAAAAAGGCAAAAAAAAAAAAACAGTTATATAAATTGTGAAGTAGATTACTTAAGAGATTTTATTTTTTTACTAAAAATTTTTTCTAAGTCTACATACTGAAAACGAAAAAAAAATCTGTGCAAGAACATTATAGAAATTTTCATCAATAAACATTTAATCAAAATAAAACGACTCGCTCGTTGGAATTTCAATGCAAAAATTTAGATTTTGCTTTTTTTAAAAGTGCATCAAGATTTTTGCTTTTTAGAGATTGTTTCATTTTTCTCAAATAAAATAAAATTGATCTCATCAGTAAAAAAAATCGACGTGTGCTTAAATATTAAACCTTTTAATTTAGCATAGTTTTTTTTCGATGAAAATTAGTTCTTTACAATGTTTTAACATAGTAACTTGACTTAATTTGCAAACAATTTCAATGGTAATCAAGTTTCTTCATTTGAAAGTTAAACATTTTTGACTCGTTGATTAAGTTTTCTCTTTCAAAGCTATTAAATTCAAATTAATTAGTTGGTAGTGTATACATATAAGTATAGTCATATTTTCTAAATCTCTGATGACAATAATAGATTGGACTAGAAAATTAAATTATAAAAAATATTAATTTATCATTTTGCTTAGAAAATCAATTAAATAGCACTCAACAGCTTTTGATTCAAAAATCATACTTTTTAAATGTGAAAAAATTTGAAAAAAAATGTTTCTCCGATACAAATCAAATATTTAATTTAAAAAATAGTTTGAATTTTCATTCTTAAAACTATATTTTTATGATTTTCAAAAAATAAAGTTGCATCGAATTTTTGAAATAAAAAATTTATGATTTATTAGTTTTCATGAACTGAAATTAATTTTTGGTAAAATGTTAAGAGATATTTTAGTAAATTTAAATTATAATTTAAAAATAAATCTAAAAATGTAAAATGTGAACGATGATTAGTCCATTTTTCTCGGAAGCAATAAAACTCATCTTAAGCTAATTTTGAAATTTTACAACTTTCTCAATATTTTTTTAGCTCGAAAAAACACTTAAGAGAAATTTTAAAAAAAAAAAAAAATTTCTAAAAACTAGGTAGTAAATTGTTTAGTAACTAGTTTAGTTGTTTTGGGGTTATGAATTCTTTATCTAAAATCGATAATTCGGTTTGTTTCAAATTCAATCGTTTAGATATCATATTTAATCCTTCAATGAATAGGTTTGTAAGAAATCCTGACAAAAAAAAAACTTTTTTTAAATTGAATTAGTTATGTATGATTTATACATAACTGAATTTAATTTCATATAGATATTTAAAATTATCAAATTTGAACTACGTTAAATTCTTAAATTTTTATTTAAATTTTCAGACAGTAGGTTTGCACACGAATCGAGCTGCAAAAGAAACTTGAAATTTCAAATTTCTTACTATATTTGAAAAAAAGTTCTTAAATACTCTTTAACGAGCTATTTATTATAAGATTAAAAAATTTTGATAACCAGAAAATATAAACTTTTATATATATTTTAAAAAAAATATTTGTATTTTTTTGTTTTTAAATTGGAAGAGCATCTATTTATCTATTTTTATGGTGAAAATTCACCAAACTTAAGACGACTTTTCTTGAATTGGTATGATCAATTTTCTTTCGGAAGTATGTGATTGAAAACCACATAGAAATGAAAAATTATTCTCAGTAAAAAACTGACAATTTCTAATGATTGCTTGAATTGGGTCGTACTTTAATGAAAATAACAAAGAGAATGGTCACTTGATAAGCACACAAATTTTGCTTTTGCTATTATGGCCATAAAAATGATTGAAATTTTTTTGTATTGAGAATTCAAATTTTTTCCTTTTTTATTCCTATAATTTTTCTTATCTTTTTCGACTCGATACCGTCAGAACTAATATTATCAATTCACTTGATTTTTTTATCAGTTTTTCTTGTCATTCTCTTGGAAATTTTTTATAAAAATAATATTGTTTCAAATTTTTTGTTACACACTATCAAAATAAGCTTGCTTTTTACGTTACCGATAATTGTCCGACTTTTTAGCCATAAATCATAATTTTAAAAAATTATAGCATTGATGACGTCATAAAATTCTTGATTCTTCAATTCTTCTTCTAAAAATGCATTATGCAAATATAGTTCTACTTTTTAAAAAAAAATTGAAAATAGAATTCAATAAAATTTTGAAAGAGTATCAAAAAGAAAGGATTTAAGATTTTTCTCAATTTTCTTTTTTGTGAAATCGAAAAACCATATTGAAAAAAAAATATTTGTTATAAATATGAAAATTTTAATTCACAAAAAGAATTTGGTGAAAAATTTTTTCTTTTTTTCTTAATTATGTTTTAAATTATCTATTCATTTATGTAGTCACATACATATTGAAATCTGAAAATTGCTACTTTTGAATCAGAAAAATCAAATTTTAGTTTTTTTAGGCAAATTTTTAATTGAGAACTGGTACAAAATTTATATCCAGAAAAATTATCACGATGAAGAATCTGATTCTATTTTATCTCTGATTTTTCCCGCAAATTTCAATAAATAATATTTTTAATGAAAAAATCTACAAAAATTTGAAATTAAATTTTCGAAATTGATAAGTATTTTAAAAATAATTAATGGTCCTTCTGTCATTAACTAATGATTATTAGAAAAGAAGGAATGCTTTTTAAACAAATTCTTCTTAATTACACAGATCAATTATCTTATTAATGAATTATTTGTTTAACTCATCTAACAAACTTAATAATTTATCGTAATGGTGCTTTCGTGGCACAAATATTGAGATATTAAATAATTTTTATTTTAAAGGCTAGTTAGGTAATACACAACTTGCTTATACGATTAAATTTTATTTGATGGCTTAGTCAATTTTTAAAGACTTTTTTAATTTTTTTTTCGAACATAATTTTAGATAAATTTTGCTTTCTAAATTTCTATTATGTTTAAATATTGCGAAAAAATATATGTACACACAAAAATTTCGAAAAAAGTTCTGGGTTTGCTTATGTTTTTAGATTTTAAGAACAAAAAAAATTGCCAGTATTTTCGCTGATATTTCGCTTAAAATGAATTTCAATTATCGAATTAATCTATACACACAACATATATGGCAAAAAAAGTCTAATGATTAATCAATGAACTAACAGCAGTTTGGTCTCAAAAATCTATAAAGGCTGAACTCTTGCCACTTGAATCATTCAATCCTTATTGATTTTACGTAGAAAAAAATTAATACTCGAAAAATAAATGATAATATCTAAAAATAACAAAATGTAAAAGAGTTTCGAAGAAATACCTATTGTAGATTAGGCAATAAAAAAGAGAAAAGATTTTTTTTTTTTAAAGGAAACAAAACATTCACTGAATTTATTGAAATAAAAGAATAAAGAAAAAAAAAAATTCGAGGTATTTCAAATTGATGTTTATTGAAAAATCCTCCCATTAAGTTTTCAAAAATCAGCTAAATTATTTTTGCTGTTTAACATTATTTTCGAATAGTTTGATTTACGAATAATGTCTATAATTAATTCAAAAAAAAAAACGTTTCCGTTTTGATCATGAATAACTTTTGTCGGCGGTTAAACATTTACTAGCCGAATGTTCTAGGAAAAAATTGCTTAATTTTTTAATAAGAAGAATATGGGATTCATTTTATTTTCTAGTTATCAAGTAAATAAATCTTCTTCTGTAATATATTGCAAGGCTTGAAAAAAAAAAAACTTTTTTCCATATATTTAATTTCGTGTGTATGTCGATGAAAACTCAGAAAATATTTTTATTGTATCATATAATATCTTCGAAAAAAATCTATACATTCAAAATTTAAATTGCGCAAATTAAGGTTCACTTTAATTTTTTATGTTGGAAAATTGTCACGGGTGCTTAATTTAATTGAATAAATATTCAGAACGAAAACTTTCCAAGAGTAAAGAAAATGATTCTTGAACACTTTAGAAATTTCTAAACATTTTTAAACATTAAAAAAATATTGTTAGTTTTGCTGGAAATTCGATAATTTTTTTAATCATATTGATAAAAATACAAAAATTTTCTGCAAATTCAATAATAAAAAGTAATTTTACATATTCAAGAATATTCAAGATTCGCATATGAAATTTCTGTACCGATTTTTGAAAATTTTAATGTCATTACGAAAATTCATACCAATATTAAATATAGCTTTTCAAATTTTATTATTTACAAATGGGCTTAAAAAAAGTTCACCTTCTTTCATATTTTTTGAAATATAAAATTTTTAATTAAAAAAAAACTTCGGGCTTTTTTTCAATGTGAAATTTCAATTATCAATCTTTTATGAAACTAATAATAATTAGGAACAAGTGTTTTTGAAAATTTCATTAATAGAATTCGTTATCTTAGAAGTAATAAGTTTTAATTATATTTTTAGAATACTAATTTGTGTATATGGAATAAAAAGTTTTTATTTTGTTATTTGTTAAGATCACAATAATTTTTTCAGCTCAAGAGCAGCATAATGAATATCAACTTTTATACTATTATAATTCCATAGTAAAATTACTTTTTAAATAATAACAAATCAGGTTAAAAAATAAAAAATAACAATAGGAATATATTTCAATTCACGTAGTGTATAAGCTGGACAATCACAACACTTTTTTAAAATGAAAATTAGTGATAAAAAAAAATTCTGAAATTTCTCTAAGTCTAAGATTGTATTCACCACTCGGAAAAAATATGTTTGAAATCTAAATTACCTGAAAATATCAAATTTTAATTTAAAAATTTTAATGGTTTTACATAAATAACAAAATCATTAAATTTCTATATAATAACTTGAATAATATTTGCCAATTAAAAAACAAACTCATATTCAAAAAATTTTATTTATAATTTTCTCAATTTCAATAGACGCTATTTCGAAATTCAGATCTAGATCTCACCTGTTGACTTTCAAAAAATTCTTTCGATTCACTGACGAGCTCAATCAAATTTTTACATTTAAAAAAGCTATAAAGATTAAAAAAATTTTAGAATTTAATATACAAACTTAAGTTAAACGGTATTAAATAAACTAATATAGGCACTTATAGTGCAAAGAATAAGAACTAAAAATAATAATTTTAAATTATTAGAATTCTCTTTCAAACTCTCGTTTTTCAATACTTTTATAGTTTCGAAAAAAATTTTTATTCATAAAATTATGAAATTTAAAAAAATGAATCATACTGACCTAAATTTCGAAATTGAATAATCTAGCCTGGTCTAAATAGATGTGCTATTTAAAAAAAAAAATACTAAATATTACATGAGTAAAAATGTGTATTTATCTTTTGCTTTGATTCAAAAAAATTCCATTTCTATATCTAAATTTGAAAATTTAATTTATTTCATCTGCAATAAAATGTTGGAAAATTGAAAAAAATTTATAAATAGATTGATCGGCATCAAAATTGAAGATCTCTTAGGGACTGAATTACTGTAAAAATTAAAACGATTCATGTAATGATTACATGTTACAATCGAAAACAAATCAAGAGAAAATCAATTTTCTTATATGTGAAACTTTCAAGGTTATTCGGACAACCTAGATTTTTATTTTAGTTAAATTCAATCAACAATTAAAATTTTTTAACTTTTACAGAACCGACTACAAAAAGGTACAATAATAGTGATAATAGTCTTCTGAAATCGTATGCTTAAATTTTACATTTTTCTCACATTTATTTACATCATATGGCCTAAAGAACAATTGGCGCTTAAATAATGACCTTTCATTTATAATCAGACAAATAATATAATTCAACTCTTTAATAATCAAAGAAATGACACAGAATGATTAAACAAGTGTGATAAATAATTATTTTTTTTCAAATCTTCTTAGGCATCGATTAAATTTTTGATCAAGAATTCTTTTCTTTCTTACTAAGTTATTTCATTTCAATATTGAATTCTTTTTTTTCTAATTTGATTTTGACATATGTTCGATAAAATTTAAATGTCAATTCGAGATGACACATATTAAAAAAAAATAATGCTAATTTTAATTTCTAAATTATAAATTATAATTTTCAATGATATTAAATATTAAAATTTGACATTTAAGTCTCAAAAGCTTATAATATTTGTACATTGCATTACAATGTACACTAAGTTTGTTATATTAAAAAAATTTATTAAAGATTGAAAACAAAAATTTAGAATTTACCATGGAAGGAAATATTTTAAATTAGCACACTTGATTAAAAAAATATAGCCCTAACATCAACTCAAGGCAGAATATAGGCTTCCGCCTCGAAATTTACAAGAATAAAAGCTTCGATTAAGATATTTCAATCCATCAATGCGACCTTGATTTTACAACTTTTATTAATTTAGAATTTCTAAAAATTATTTACAAAAAAAAAAAATTCTGGCGATAAAGAAGTCAATTTTTTATGTCGAGAAAAAGATCACTTCAAAAAAAATATGTGAAAATTGATTAAATACTGAAAATAATAAAAAAAGAAATGAAATCAATATTTAAAGAAGATGATTAAAATAATTCGATTTTGTATATTAAAATTAATATTTTAAAAAAGAATATGTTGGACTCAGCTCTCCTGCTGGTGATGATATATTTCATTCATTGTGTCTGAAGTTTTTCAATAATTTTTTTCTGAAGTGATATTTTTTTTAAGAAATTTCAATAGATAAATTAAAAAATTTCAATTGTTAAAAAAAATATCTTCTAAATAAATTGATTTGATGATTTCAAAAATAGCGAAAAAATTACATTACGAATTGAAGAATAAGTAAGTTTAGACAAATAATTTAGCCATCAAATAAGTTAATAGGTGCTGTGTTTTTTATTGATATTAAGTACATTTATAGGTAAAAATTTGAGGAATTATAAACGTATCAAAATTTGATTTTGATTCTTAAAATTACTTCGAACGAACTATGTTTTTGTGAACAATACTTATCGAACCAGGATAGAGGATTATTAAAATTTCTATTGTTTCAATCATATATAAAATTTATGAAAATGAAAAAAAATATTTAAAATAATAAAACAATGCGTCCAAGTCGATATAAGAATAGAGTTTTACGATTTTGTGTCTATAAATTATTTTCAAACTTGAAGATTAGTATTTATAATCTCTTTTCGGATCATTCTTATATATTATAAGAAATGATTATGATGAAATTATATTTAAGCAAGTAAAATCTATTAAATTGTTAGCCTAGTTTTCTCATTAAAATCGAAAAAATACTATATATAAAACTATGGAATCGAATTATCTTCCAGGTCAAACTTGCTGATTTAGTTTATAATATAAATAATGATAAATAAATTTATTATGTTTAGTTCAAAAAATTCTAAATGCTAAAATAGAACTGGTCCTACTAAGTCACGTTGACTATCAGTCGGCTAAAATTTCGTTTCATCATTTAGTTATTGAGTTGTGATAATATCCTTACTTTAAAAAGACACATGCGTAGTAAGGCCATCCTGTTAAAACAAAGCAGATTTATTTCCGGACTTTGAAACTGACACCATTAAATCATCAGTTGGTTCGCTTGCCACAACTACCCTATTAGACTTTAAGATTTGTATTATAGAGCTGCTCAAATAATGAATAGATTAAAATTCTTTGTGTTTTATTGATGTTTTTTTTCTTATTTAAAATTTTTTTCTCTTTAAAACCTCCGAGTTGCTATTTTAGAGGATGTGAATTTTTTTTTGCTGATCGAACTATTGAACTCAAATCATTTTTCATTTTTCTGAACATGTACATATAAGATTTCTTTAATGCTTCATTAGATTCTTTTCAATTGTTTTTATGGCTAATATATATTTCTATAAATAAAAAAAAAAACTATATTTCTGTCAAATTTCAGTTTTTGATTTTAAGCGAAACAATGATAAATTTTCTAAAATTTTTTCAAATTGAAAGTTAATTTTAAAAAAATAAATACTTCTTACTAATTCAACTTTGATAAAGATTTAGTTTTTTTATCTTAATAGACCTAAAAAATATGTCCAATTAAAAAAATTATTCAACTATAATTTTTTGCATCTATTTCTCAATAGGATAAAATAGTTTATTTTTCACTGCATGTATAAATATTCTTAGATTTTATGACAAATTTTTTCAAACTTTTTCATGAAATACTATCAAACGAAAAAAATAAAACGATCAAAATATTAAAAAAATTTTCAAATTAAAACAGTATTAATTTAACATAGTTGATTGACTTATCGAACGAATGCACGATAAACGGCGATTGAAGACTCTTGAATATACTACCTATTGGAATTATATTTATTTTATAAACTTTAAGACAGAATTTTAAAGTATAAAATTTTCGGGATTAAAATTCAATAAAATGCATAATTTTGAATTCGAATTAAGATGTTTTGTGAACTTTTCAAATTTAAAAGCTGAATAATTTTTACAGCAAATGCAGCTAAATTGTTTGTACATTATTGTGTAATTTTTTTTTCCAGATCATCATTTTTTATTGAAATGTTGAAAAATTTTGTTGATCGTAAGTTACTTTGGTGATGATTAGTTAATAAGTATAAATAGATGACAATTTTATTAAAAAGGCAAAGCAATTAGTGTTGAAGGAACATAATTTTTTTTTCAATTTTCACATTTATTTCAAAATTTATCCAATAAAATTTTTGTAACCAAATTTTTTCATTCCTTATTGTATCAAGCTATTTTGAAAATTTTTTTTATTTATAAAATATCCTTTTTACCAAACAACTTGTAACTGAAACTGCGAAAGTAAAAAAATCCATTCACTAAAGCCAAATTATCAAAAAAAGTATTCTACATATTGTTTTAAAATATATATACACTTGATATTTTCAAAGTTAACTACTTATTTTAACTTTTATTATTTAAAAAATGTTATTTAAAATGAATTGACAAATCGATTTTATTTTACATTGTGTTTTCTATATAGAAAACAATATATCAAAAATAATGTATACCTTCGCTGTTCGACACTGTTCTCGACTCGGCAACATGAAGTTGATTTAGTATAGAACCCATTGAATTTTAGAGTATAAATTTTATCATAACTGTATAACCATTAAATATTAAGTAAACTACAAAATTTTAAAGAAGGATATTTAAGTTAAATTTTTCTTTACACTTTTTTTCTTATCTTTTTGACCAAAACAAATGTTCGTTTTTTTTGGTTCCGAATAGAGATAAAAATTTTTATAGTAAGTAATAATAAGAACGAGATTTTGAGCTTGTTATTCGCACGTGGTCAAGATACTCTCTACTTTTTCATCATTTTTTAGAGAAATGATTTTCTGATAAGACTTGTAAATAGCTTTAAATAGCAACGTTCAGTTACTTTAATTTTTCAAGTCGATATTAATCTAATGCCAAACTGCTTTGGAACTGAAATTCAAACGAACACGAGTTTATACTATGAAAAAAACGTTCATACAATCTTTTTTAGACTTCTGTTCCGTACATCTTTTTCAAATGATCTCGTACAATAATTTAAATTAGAAGAATACAAGCGTATGTTTTCCACAATAAAACACAAATGCCATATTTTGATTTTTTTTTGCGGATAAGCAAACTAATTTTTCAAAAATAAATTTTTTATTCTATAATGAATAAGAATATTCTTAAGCAAAAATATTTTATTATTACACATATTAGCTCTTAAGTAATGGTCAGACAACATAATACTTGCTGCCCAAAGATATAAATTTTAAAAAAAAATTATTTCCCGCTACCAATGAGACGACGTGCACATTTTAATAATACAATTTGTACAATAAGATTTGAAAAAAATCGACTTACACAAAAAGATTACTTTGATACTGGGTTCGAATAAGAATTTAAATTTTTCACATAAACTTAATAAAGCATCGCAAAACTTCAAAATATTGTGCCAATATACTTCTCAAGATAAAGAGCTAGATTCATGGTCGCACTCCTTTGTTGAATAAAAATGAAAATCCAAGGAGATATTTTTCAAAGTTATCAGAATCAAAATTTCTCAATAAATAAGTTCAATATACAAATTTTTTTGCATAATGAATAAAAAAAGATACTGAAAAACTTGGCTCAAAAAGATCATAAATATGTTAGCAGTTCAAATCAAAAAAAAAAATTCCGCCTACAATAATAAAATAATAATTTAGGTATGAAAAAAAAAATTCATTATTGTCGTTTTGTAAGTATAGAATTTTAGAAATCAAACTATTGACAAATATTATAAAACTAACTTATAAATTAACAAATAGAGTGAATGATTGTCATAAACAATGTTAAATTTGGTAGGCTCACGATTTAAATTTGTGGCCGTATACTGTATTTTATGTTTCTAAAAACTAAAACTTTCAATTTAGAAAAATCAAAAACTTATCACGATAATTTTACTGAATAAAAACTGATATCTCACAAAAGATTATTAACTTACATATGAATTTCTTGCTGCCATTTTTTATAAATTGAATGCAATTTTTTTTCGCTATTATTATTTTGAAAAATTTAATTTAGCTTAATTTTTCTTCACATGATTCACAAATATAGACGATAAAAAAAACAAGCAAAAATCCAAATTACATTTTAAATTTTTTCAAGTACAAAATAAAAAATTTGAATTTTCATTATTAGTCAAACAAACAAAAATTTTACTTAATTTGCAAATTAATAAGGCGATCAATTAAATAGAAAAATTTCAATTTGAGATATCGGTAATCAAAGAAGGTATTTGAATTATTATTTTAATTATATTGAAGAAAAGCTACTTGAATGCTAAAAGATCGAATTATCGGTCTACTTGTGATTCAATTGTGATGATCATATCCCCATTTCGTGTCATCTTTAATTCACTACATGTATTCTTTAATATTTTGTTGCCTATTTTCATAATACGCAGTGTATCGTGAATCTGAATTGTAATTATCCTAATATAATTTTATAAATGATCTGCGAATATATTCTATTTGTTCTTATTTTGAAAAAAACTAACACATTCAATTTTTCATATGCGCGAATCCATTATTCAAATTAAGATTTTCACATCATGATAGTATCTTCTTCCAGGTAAAATGCTTGTGAGAAAAACTAAGGTGAAGGTAATTTCATTTTTGGTACAAAAATTCAAACCTTTAAAATGACTGCATATCTCTTACAATTGCAATTAATATGTCGGTAATTTATACATCACGTACAATATAATTTCATAATTTTATGACAAAAACTCAAAGAAAAAAAAAGAAATTTGTTTGAAATTTAAATTCTATTCTTTAAGGTTACCCATAATAAAAAACAGTTTATTTTAATTTTTTAAATTTTAACTTAACAAATCTTAAACTTCTCAAATCAAATTGTAAATTAATAAGCTGTCTCGAAAAAATATTTATCTAATTAGTTTAATTGATAATTCCATTATATTTTTGAATAATATCAATGGTTTTTTTGTAATTTTAGTAAATTTAATTTTATCTAGTAAAATTTAAGTATTCAATGCCAATTAGTTGAATGTTATTTATTACAAAATGATATTAATTAAGTGTAAGTTGAACTATTATTTTCTGGCAAGCAATTTTTCACGGTGAAAAAAATTTAAATATTTCAATGATAAGTGTGAATTTAAAACTAAAAGAAAAATAAATTTTTCGAATGATGGATTTAAATGATGTGAATATAGTATATAATAAAAATACGAAAGAAGTTGATGTCCAAAAAATTGAATCGTTATCAAACTTTGTAACATCTATGATCAATTTATTGTAATAGATGAGCCATCACATAATTTATCTTAATTTTATTTATCAAAAGAATTCTACAATTGAATAATCGATGTGAAAAAATCATTAAAAATCTATCAAGTAAGATTGATAAACTTTTCAATTAGTTTTTTAAATTTTCAATTTAAATCCTTGCATAAAATTTTACTGAGTGCGAAAAAAAAGAAATTCGCAAGTAGATTAAAACAAATATTAATCGAAAAAAGTGTTTCAAGTAAATAATAATTAATATAATTAATATGAGGACATTCATTATTTTATATTCAAAAAAAATGTTTTGAATAATCAAAGAAATAGAGCCGATTATTGAATAAATTATTATTTAAACTTTCAAGAGAAACCATTGAATTTCAGCAATTTTGGTAGCAATAAGTTTAAGTTTAGGTAGTTTAATATTTGCTTATGGCATAAAATTTATAGAAAAAAAGACGACCTAAATAATAATAACAGATTCTTTTGCAAATTCGCCTTTCAAATAGCTAGAAAAATTTTCAGCATTTTTCTTTTAGTTTTGTTGCAAGAAAATTTTGGCATTTTTTTTGAACCATTAATTTATGAATTAGATGAAATTAACCTAATGAATTCGATGACAAGTCTATTTTAACTAGAAAAAAATTTAGAATTTTGATATGAAATTGTCACATGAATCATTCAATTTGCTGTCTAAATCTATATTAAATATCTGTAAAAAATTTTTAGCCTCTTATTTTAAATTGAATGAAAAAAGAAAGTTAATTTTTTGGTACTTTTGTTGATAGATATTTAATAAAATTTTATAATTTTTTTTATAGATAAGTTTTTTATTTAGTTTCTACAGTAAATTTTTTGATATTTCTTGTGGTCAAGTGCAATTTAAAAGAATTTTGAGTTCAATTTGAGAATCTTTATCATTGAATCCAAGAATTTGTTGGTAAGAAATCTCAATCAAATTTAATTCAAACATCAAAAAAATTGAATGCATTTAACAATGCATAAAATGATCAAAAGGGCTAGAATGCAAATTTTAAGATTTTTTATTGTTACTTTTTCATATATTACAATAAAATTACGCTAAACAGTGACTTTTGAAAATTACACTTCAAAAATTGATTGAGATTGAAATCATTTTGAAATTCCCTTTTTTTAAGTTCTCAAGGTTTTTTTATTAATTGATAAATTCTAAATCTTGATTCTAAATTAGAAATGAAGCAAATTTTTTTTTATTGCTGAACAATATATGAAGAAAATTATGAGTCTAGTATTGAAAGGTAAAAAAAACAAATTAAATCGACTGTTGAATTCTCAAGAGATGAACACAATTATTTTGTAAAATTCATATTTATGAATTAGAAATTCTTTCTATTAATTGATGGCGAATTTGTATAGCTTTGAAAACAAAAATATATCAAATTAGTTAAAATAAAATATTAACTAGTCAAAATAATTTCCAAGATATTCAAAAAATCGAATTTCGACTGATTAGCTATTATCATCAAGCTATTACCCTTTTAAGTAATGCTAAACCTAATAAATATCAAAGGAAGAAACAAGTTCGGATATAATTATTAATAAACGAAAGTGTTGTAACATACCAAAAACTACAAAAATTCAGAAAAATAAATGCGGTTAGTTCAATCTAAAGGTTCATGATGAACATTTTAAATTTCATAATTTCAGATCTATTTTCCTTCTTAAAAGTGAAAATATTCAAATGCAACATCTTTGATTGTCATCAAATTTGATTTTGAAGATTATTATCTAACCTAAATAAAAAGTTATGCTAAAAGATAATCTGAACCAGAAAAAAACTCGCAAGGTTGACAGATCAATTCAGACCTTTTAATTTATTAATAAGTTAAATCAAAATTTAGAAATGTCAGAGCGTACATCAGAAAAAAATCATGGGATCAGAACACGAGATATCGAAAAACGAAACAGTAATACTGTTTACCATATTATTAATGAATATAATCATTTCATTTGTAAGTACATTGAAATTCATTATTTATTCTGTGACCTTTTCAAAAAAAATTAAAAGCTATTTGGTCTTTATCCTAATTCTTGATTTTATTTTCAGTTATTCATTTAACCATTTTAAGTTCCCACACTTTTTTCTTTTAACCTTTTGAAAGTCAAAATCAATGATTGTATTAATAATTGTCACCTAGCAATATATAAGATTAGCATTCAGTTATTTCTCAAGTTAATAATTTACGTTAAAATTATTCGTTTCACGTGATCCAGTGCACACTTTTTGATTCGCCACATTTCAACTTTTTATTTTAATACTTGGAATGGATCTTCTACTTCGATTATAATATAGCAGTATTTTTATGTTTGTCTAACTTACAGAAAAATAAATTTATTCAATTTGAATAGATA
Source organism: Acarapis woodi (assembly GCA_023170135.1). NCBI lineage: Eukaryota > Metazoa > Arthropoda > Arachnida > Trombidiformes > Tarsonemidae > Acarapis > Acarapis woodi. Next base: position 13,629 of record BLXL01003109.1, on the reverse strand, counting down.
TTTTTATTCATAGTTTCCATTTATTAAATTTTAATTTTATTTTCATTTAATTGCAAAACGTTTCAAAAGAGCTATTGAATGATTGATAATTAAAAGTCAAAATTTAGAAAGGTAATATTAAGCTATTTTTTAGATGACAGCAAATCTATTTATTAAAATAGAAAAGAATTAAGTACATTGAAAAAGTTTTTTTGTTTTAAAAAGAAAAGAACTTTTATTCGCAAACTAGCAGTCAGAGTCAAAGAAGTTGGTTTTTTTTAAATGCAAAGAAAATTTTTATAAGATTTTAATCGAAAATTTTTAACTTTTTAAAATTTCTAAAAATCAGATTAATAATTTTTTTTTTGAATTTTCCTTGTCGTCATAGTCATTTAATGAATTGGTAACCAATGATTTTTTTATAATCAAATCCAAATGAATATTTTTAGATGAAACCCATATTTTAAACGTTTTTCGAAATTCATAGTTTCAATTCGCATACTCATTCGATCGAATTTACAATGATTGATTCAAAGGCTCACTTTTCAATTATTATTTGCTCCAAAATATTCATTTAAAAAATTAAAATTATTTGATTCCAATAAAATTTAGAAATCGATTTATTTTTTTTTAAATTAAAATTTGAAAAAAAAACTAAAAAAAAATCTGATAGAAAAAGTGAATATCTAATATAGAAAATTTCTTAGTTTTTCTCAAATTTTCCTTGAAATATCGGGAAAAAAAAATATTTTTTACAAACAAATATTAAGTAGAATGAATTTTTGAACCATATAATGCAAATGAAGTACATAATGCTAAAAATTAAATCGTTTAATTTAGATTGAAAACTTAATTCGATACATTAAAAAATGAATTTTTTTTGTTGTAAATTTAATTGGCGGATCGAAATAATTTCGAATATTTAATGTGAATAAATACAAATCTAATCTAAATAAAAATTTACATCTTAAAATTATTTAAAAAATATTTGCATCACTTTCTTGAAATTTATTTTGAATAGTTGATTAATATTTAAACCACATTCTCGAATTACCAATTACTTAATTCGTAAACAAAATTTTCGAGTTGTACGTTAAAAATAAAATCATTTAGAAAGCATGTAAAAATTTGCCAATATTTTATATTAATTTAATGGCAGATCTTTGAAAATGAGAAGTGACTTATATTTTTTTCTGATTTATTATTTCTGAATTGTTAACGAAATAATTATATAATAATAATTTGGAGATTGATTGATTTGAAAAGCTCAAATCAATTCATAATCAATATTTACATTTTAACAAGACCAAAAAATCTTAATGATTTATTTATAAAATTTAATAATATTATAGGTCAATAGTTAATACGATTAGTGATAGGCACTATATTGTTTGATAAAAAACAAAAAAAATTAGTCGTATCTTCATTTATTCTCAAAATAAAAAACTCTTCAGACATTTTTTGAATTCGAATTCAGCGTTTATGAATGAACACTTAATTTGGAAATAATTAGGTTTGGATTATTTTTTTTATCAAACTTCAAAATTATGATGAATTTTTAAAAAAATAATTTTTTCTTATAATTATTTTAAAATACAATTTAATTTAAAATTCATTATTATTATAAAAAAATTCATTGAAAATCAAAAATGATGATTTATAAATAATTGAAAATTTACAAAACTGGAAAAAAATTCGAGTGTTTTATTTTTAAGACCCAAAATGATTCTAACTTTTTTTTGTTTGCAATTCGTTAGTAGTTAAATTATTGAATTAGTTATTCGCAAAGATAGACCAAAAAAACCTATTTTTTTTATCATTAATTTGAATTAATTTCATAAATGTGTCCAATTAAGTTAAAATAAATTTAAATAAATAAATTTAAAAAAAAGTCGAAAACAAATATGTTATACTAATTGTGTTATTATGTAAAGTATCAATTAAAGTCTAAAAAAAATCTAGAAAACAACAAAAAAAAAAATTTGAGAATTATTTTGCGTTGGTTTATCTTGTGTAAGTCAAAAAATAAATTTGTCCTCTGAGAATCTTGAATTGAAACTCACACTTAAACACTTTATCAGAATTTATATTTGTAAAATTTGAAATTTTATTTTTATTATCTCTAATTGATGAATATATTAATAAAAAAAATTTATAAATGAATTGCATAACGGGTAATTTATGACTATTAATTCTGAAACTTATAAATTTAAAAAAAAATTTTAAATTAAGTATTAATAGGCAGTTCTTGTAAAATGATACGACAAATTCAATCAAGATTTGAATGTGAACTATCAATAAATTTTAATTACAATAAATGGTAATTTTAATTATAATTAAATCTAAAAATCATTTTAGGTTAAAATAAAAAATTGAATAAAAATTGCAATCTAAAAATTATTGAATTTATTTTTGTTTTATTGTATAAAATTTTCAATTATATCTTATGATTGAAATTTAGTATGAAATAATTTATTCATGATTGCTCAACAAACTAATTAAAACAATTTATGGGGCAAAAAATTTCATTTATGTCTTTTTTATAAAACCATGTGATTTTGCAATCTTACATCTATTGTGATCAAAAGTTTAAAATGCTTCATTTTTTTTATTGTTGATTTTAAAAGATATTCGTATTGCAAAATTTCAGTTAAAAAAAAAAATATGTAAAAATATTTTAGGTTTTAAGTTCATATTTTCTCTAGAAAAAATTTTAAGTTATTAACAAATTCAAACTAGATTATTATCTTTTTACATTGGATATATTTAGTTAAGTTTAAAGTGTCAATAATAAAATTTTAGATCCCATTTGAATAAAAATTTTTATAAAAATTAAAAAAAAAAGTCCTCAAATTATTAAGATAATCGTATAAATTTATTTGATGAGCTTTGTAATTATTTCGAAATAATCTTATATGTAAAATTCTAGCATTAAGATATTTCAATAAAGGCTTGCATAAAATTAAAATACGTTGACTAAGCGTTCTAAAGAGCAACAAGAGTGTAGGGCAAATTAATAGAAGCAATTAAATGAGAAGAGCACAAAAATCTATACGTCATTTGTGTTAGCAAAATTGTAATACACATTTAACCAATGCGCTTAATGTGGATATATTATGTAAATGCGACAATTTCATATATACATAAATGACAAATCATTTTATCACATAACATGAAGTAACTTGATTAGGTAAACTCAAAACTCTGACACTTTTTTTTGGCTAAAATATGAGTCAAAAAATACCATAAATATTAGTTTTTATAAAAATTCAAATTTAATCATACAGAAAATTTTTTCTGCACGCGATTTTTCTTTGTATTTTGTTCGATTTCCTCGAACTTTCATTTTCAAATAATTCAGATTAATTAGGACTTTCGTAATTTGTTTTTTCTTTTTATTTTAAACATACGTTATCATGTGCATTCTAGCGAAATTTTCAGTTTTTCAATCTCGAATGCAGTTCATCATTCATAAAATTTTTATCGGTTATGTGTATGCCTTCATTTATTTTTAATTATTGGTGCTTCAATTAAATCGTTTCCGACTACAGTACGCTTTATTAAATCTTTTTATATGTAGTTGACAATATCACTTCGTTCTCATTTTAATCTATAACTTGTTGTTCAACATTATTTGAAACTTATCACTGACAACCTGTAGATTAAATTTTTTTTCTTTTTTTATTCTTAATTTGATGTGTCTACTTGTAATGTTGATTTATTTAAGTAAAACTAAATCGGTAAATATTCTTTTTTTTACTCCATCAAATTTGCTTGTTATCGTATTATTTTCTGTTTAGATAACTTTTGATTCAAATTTTTCGTATTTTTAAACCATTCGCGGAAAAATAATTTATCAGGTATGTCTTAGTTGGTAGTGAAAAATAGGTGAAGTTGTGTCACGAATTTGTTGAAATTTTTTGTGATATGTTTGTATTTTAATTTTTGTAGGCAACTACTCTTTGAATTAATTATCGAAATTTTTCAATTTTTTCTAGAAAATTTTATATATTTAATCTTATTAAACAAATTGCCTTTTTTATCATTCAAATACATTATTTCAGAATTTATTTTTGAGCCACAAATGAAACTATATTTTAATATCTGATATATTTTTTTTGTTCTTCCTTGCATTTTAGGTCTAACCTTATATTTGCAAGTGGTATGAAATAAATGTATCTCTCATTTTTTTTTACTCGAAACTAGCTTATGATTTTTTCTTTGATTTCTTTAATTCAATTTCAAAATTCATTTTCGGCTGTGTATCACTCTATCCTTCCTTTAAATCTTATATACCACTTTTTTTGTTTTTTTTTTCATTTAAATGGCATCATAATAATAGTAAAAAATTTTATATATATTCAATATTTATGTTTAAGCGAATCAAACAAGTTGAGACATTGTGTGACTATTAGTTATTTTTTCTTAACTTTATTAATCATGTTATCTATTTCGGTTAATTAACAGCATACGCATCAAAGTTTGAATTTTCAATAAAGAATAAATAATTATTCAAATTTAGTAATATGTCAAGGTTATGTGTTTTCTCGACTTCAAATTATCAAATTCGAAATTAAAAATTAAAAAATTAAAGCAATGCAAAAGTTTTTTTTTTTTTAATTTTAATATTTCATTCGCTTTCCAAATGCTTAAATAAATTGTATCGACTCTAATTTCAAACGTAGTTTGTTCAATTATCAAGGTATCTTTACCTTTCATTTACATCAAAAAATTGAGATTCACATTATTATTGATTACCTAAATAAATTAGAATTTATGTGTTTGAGTGAAGATTAAATTTCGAGCATTTTTTTTTTCTCAATATTTATTAATCTTTATAAATGAGAATTTCCAACTTCGTTTTGTTTGTGGGTGTGATGAGCAAATGTTAAAAATAAGCCGATTAAGTGTTGCTACCAATATGAATGAGTGACAACAGTATATATGTTCTAAGTAAAAAAAGCGATAAATTCACTCTTCATTTTAAATGTATTTTAGTTAAATGTAAAAGCTCATTTGAAAAGTAAATTTAATAGAATATTTTATAAATTTAGCAACTACAAATATATAATTGTCAAATTAATCGATCATACGATATAGTAGTCTGATTAGTTGCACCTAATTTTTTATCATACATATTCACTAGAAAATTTTTTATTTATTTAGAAATACGTATTATTGATGTATTTACTACCGATAAATCTACTAAGACAATTTTCAATATAAAAATAAAAATAAAAATAGTATGTTAATATAATGTGGCATAATGATAGGAAAATATTTGAATTTTGATCATCATCAGCAAAAATAGTCAATTATAAATGTATTCATTATATTAGATCAAAATGAATGATGAGAATGATTTTTATTCAAAATTGTTAGAAAAGAACTTAGCTTTTTCATTTGAAATTTATATAAAAAAAGATCATACTTATTTTATTCTAGTATAAATTTTAAAATAATTTAAAAATAGTAAAATAAAATCTGATAATTTAGTTTGTAGAAAAGTTATTATTAAAACTCAAAAGTGCCTTTTACAATAACGATAAAAAAGATTGAAGTTTAAAAAACAGGAAATATTTCATTTTTTTATCAATAAAACGATATAAATCTATTATAAGTCTAATAAAATTAATTGAGAAAGCATTTAATTAAAAAAAAAATTGAATAAGTAGATTAAATATGTAAAATGAGTGAAATCATTTGAATCGAAAATATATGAAATATGTCATAGTAATATTTTAGAATATGATAGAATATATTTACCATGAAATTTTACAAAAATTTTGTGACTAAAGTTGATTTTCGTAAATAGTTAATCGATTGAAATTGATTTTATCAATTTTTTCAATATAATATGTTCTATATATTGAAATATAAAAATCAATTTATGTGTGAAGCTATGAAATTTTTTTTTTCTGAGTTTTTTATTATTTTACAGACAATTATATATAATAGATACTTTATTTACTCTATGTGAAAAGCTTATTAAGTTTATTCACAAGGTAAAGTGAAGATAATTATATTTTTTTATCTAAATAGAGTCTATGTGATCTATTTGAAATAAGATTTTAATAAGATTAAAATCAAATTATCAAAAAGAAATAACTCTAAAAAGTGTTTTCAGACAAATTTTTTTACAGCAAAATGCATTCAAACAATTTGTTTACTTCGACGAAAATTCACCTCTAAGTGTTATATGTTAAAAATTTGAATCAACATAGCATTCCATTTCGATGAATTTTCTAAAAATTTTATGAGAAAGATAGAAGAACGAAAATTGAGCAGATCAAGCGCTTGAATGGAATTTAAGCGAACAAATAGTTGCATCACTATTTGCTTGATTGGATAAAGGATTGAATTTTTTTTAAAACGGTACGCTCACTATTAAAATCACTAGATTATTGAACAAATTGAACAACTATTTGACTGATCATAACTTGAATTTAAAACTTCGATCGGTTTGATAGCATTCACGACTCAATAAAATTTTCTAACAAATTGATCAAATCTATTGAAAAATTTAGTGTCTCTTATATTTGTATTTTGATTTCTTAAACCGTATACTAAGTCATGGTTTTATGAATTGTAATTATAGATTATTGAAAAAAAATTTTACTGAATAAAAAACTAGAATCAAAATGCTGAAAATGATCTTTGATAAAAAATTTGTTTATGAAACATTCACGAATAAATCGTGCAAAAATATTCAAATTTATTGATTTGCATGTTTAGTATAAGATATTTTTGTATCTACTTTTTTTTATTAAGTTAATTCATGTTTATGTTATTTGATGATGAACTTTTTTTCTTGAAATTTTTATTGTCCCCTTTCAAATCCATTAATTTTAACACATCACTTAGATACACATTGAAAATTATATATTGTTTCGTATTGCCTATCAAATTGACCATTTTAAAATACTTGTGAAGATAAGGTCATACACTTGAAACTATTTTTGAAGAAGGCTGGACTCAATTTTCATTAATTATTTTATGAGAATCGATCTATCTTTTAGTTAAAAAGCAGTCGATATTAATTGATAAATGACTTTTTAAATCAAATTTTTTCGATCATAAACTATAATCTTTTCTAACTTGTTTTTAAATTCACTAAATTTTAAGTGATCGCTTTCGGATGAAATTTTGAATTTAGCAGACACTATTCTAGCATAGAGAAAATTTTATCAAACATTTTCAATTTACCATACTATCATTCTATTCTATTCTTTGCTACTAAATTGATTTTGCTTGTTACAACTTTAGACTTTATTTATTCGAGCTCTAAACAAAGATAAGAATTATGCCGAGAATTCATTGGCAAAAATTTTGATTGAAATTATCAGATTAAAAAACGTTTTAGTTTATATAAAAATTATTAATAATGAGTATCTCTTTTTTGCAAGCAAACAAAATCTTCAAATTCTTAAAAAATCTCAAACAAGCATTTTTTCAATAAAATATTTTATGAAGGAAATTTTTCAAAATTATTTTCTTGCAATCTTTTCACCCTTTTCTTATTTATTTTAGTCTAATTTTTTCTTTTCAAATAAACATTTCAAAATTTCTCTACTAAAATACTAATGTGAAATTTATACATTTCAAAAAAAAAAAGATTACATTTGAATTTATTTTTATAAATTGTTATCAAAAATTTGATTTAAATTTTATTTGAAAAAAAGCGAAAAGAATTCAGAACAATGTTTTCAAATTATAGCCTATTTATAATTTTTATCGTAATTGGTAAATATAATATGAAAATGAAAATTTGATGGTGAGAATGTATTAAATATAAAAGCGAATCTAGATTTTGCTAACACAAAATTCTTGATTATTTTAAATTTCAATATAGCTAATAAAATTTCAAAGGGAAGAATGAAAATTTGAAAAAATAAAGATTTATAAATTGAAATTTTATTTTATTCATCTTGAATCCTTGCATATTTTTTCACTGACCCATCATATCGAAAATTCTTATCATTTTTTTTAAAACTTTGTTGAAAAAATAATTCGAAATAATAAACAAAATTTCACAATTTTTTATATAATCATTAAAATTCTGTAATCAATATGACTAAATACTGAAATTCTAATTTTAAATTTTCAAGAACAAATCAAAAAAAAAAAACAAACCAAATAATCAAGTCCACTACAATCCATGAACATTGATTTCGAACGATATTCTTCAAATCTGAATTTTTGACTATTCAATTCGGCACTGATAAATGATTACTATTTAAAAATTTTGTTTTATCTAATTATTTTTAAAATTTTTAGCATGTTCGCCCATTCACTTGCAAAAGTATTTTAATGCTTAACAATGTCTCGATAAAATTTTACAATGATAAACATATTGAATCTAAAAAAAATAAAAACTAGTAAAGAATCATTTCTGTTTTGACGAATGATTTTGTGCGCTTCGAGAAAAATATCCTTTTTCCGTTTTTCGAATAAAAATTTGTATTTTGATTTCTTCTGGCAATAATATTCAAATACATTTCTTTGATATATTGAAATTAGTTTGAAAATTATATCTTCAAAAGTAAATGTTAAAAAATTTGCAAAAAAAATATAGCATGTGAATTCTGAAAAATTGAGTATGTCACAAAAGAAAAGTTTGGCAAAAGTCCCTTAAAACTTGATCAAATGATTATGATACTCACAATCCACCTAAAACTTAATGTCATTATTTTTTTTTTAAATCAATTAATTTTTTATTATTTTTGAGACTAATGTATCCTTAACATTATGAAAATGTTTCACCAAATTTTCTTTAAAATGGCCAGAAATAAAATTTATAATTGAGCATGAAATCGGAATTGCAAAAAATCAAGAAAACTACTTCATATACATTTTTGAAAGGAAATGATAAAATTTAGCAACTTATTTTAAAAATTATCTAAACATTGTCTATTTATTTTTTATTCAATTAATTAATTCATGTAAATTTCAAATATTTTCTTCATTTTGTTTAAAAGTTGAAGATATATTTTCATAAATTATAAATCATATAAATTAAAGATTTTTAGCGAGAATGAATTTGATAATGCTAAAAATTTAATATATGTAGTAAAATTTAGTAAATATTAGATTTTAGGTCCTTAAACAAACAAAATGTTCCTTATCTGAATTAACTTATTTTGCATATGTATACGACTTTCCGTCTAATGGCTATTAATAACGAATAATACTGACCTTATCAACATTAATTGGTATGTCATTATTTTTAAATATTTGGTAATTAGTTTTCTTTTCTTCGTAGCAATAAAATTGAAAATTGTAAATGGCTAGTAAATTTTTAGAAAAAAAAATTGAAAAAATCTTATTAGTGCCATCATTAATTTTATCAGAAATATATGTTTTGACTTAATTCTGGATAATTTTTTTTCGTTTTATTTTCAATTCTACGATATTGCTAATAATTTTAAATTTTCATTTTAATTATAAATCTTTAATCAGTTATATCGTCATAATATTATTTTCAAAATTTCACGACTTTGGATATTCTAAAGTAAATTATTTTTTTTTTTTATTTATTCAAATCAAATTCGGGAAATAAAAATTGAAGTCGACTAAATTGAAAAAGTGCAGCATAAAAATATTTTCGCGATTTTATTATAAGTGTGGTATTCATAAAAAAAAATTCCTTTTTCGAATGCTTTTTTTCTTTGTTTACAACCTCTGTTTTGCCGTAATTTTTTATTTTTTTTTACTTTAAAAATTTAATTAATCTAATTCGTTAAACTTTTTTTTTGATTTGATTTCGATAAGAAAATAATTATCGTAAAAAATGAATGAAAATTTTTAATATATAGTATTTCACTATCTGTATGTAAACTAAAATAAATAAAATACTTTTTAACTAATACATATAAATATCATAATTACGAAAAAAAAAATTATAGTGGTAATAAGAGAATCGTAAAATTTTCACAATGACAAAAAGTTGCTTGAACTTTACATTAATCTACTTTGAAATATCCTAGCAAAACAATCTTTTAATCAAGTAAATATAATTAAAAAAAACGATCCAAATAAACAATTTAGCCTTAAACTATTAAAAAATTTAGACTACGTAAACTTATGTCGTCAAATCTTTTTATCTTCAATTAAATTAAAATTTCCTATTTTTTTTCCTATTCTTTTTGTGTTATCTTATTTTCTACAAAATTTTTTTATAATTTAATTATTTGAATGATCAAGATTACTTAAGAAAAAAGAAAAAAAATATAATTTTTAAAAAAACTTTAATATAATGGTTTTAATGAAAATGCAAACTTTTTTTTAGTTCACCCATCGGCCATCATAATAATTGTATCTTAAGATACATACATACCTATTAATTTAGATTGAAAAACTGAAAACATAATTATAATTTTTTCATCACTTCAAATAATAAAAAAATTCATTTCGCATATTTGTTAATTAAATAACTTTGTGATTTAAGTATTTTCGATAAGTTTTCTAATTTTCAAAAGTTATCTTAAAATCAATTAATGTATGAAATTTCTGTATATAAAATTATTTACAAGCATACGTTGCAACCCAATTTCAAAGTAATAAATATAAATAATTTTTTCGAATAAACAATTCTTAAATTTTTATTAGTTTACAACTCATTATTTTTAATTTTGAAAACTAGAAACCTAAATAATCGATAAAATTTTCTAATTACCCTTTTATATATTTTTGTTTCGAATCATTCATTCTAGAATTTTTGGGTTTATCTTGAACAAATGTATCTTTAAAATGCATCTTAATCAGAAATAAATTGTATTTTATCTTGTCGCTTAATTTAAAAAAAAACATAAAAATTAGGTAAATGATTCATATGCATTATGAGCATTGTTTTTAAGCTAACCTTAAGTTTTTTTATTTTATTAATATAAAATATCGTTCCCAGGATTACGAATATTTTTTTAGGAAATTCCAATCTTTTTTTATATTTTATTATATATTTTGAAAACAAATTACGTGTCATCATTTTTAATTTAATAATGTGACCAGATGTTCAAATTTTTTAAAATTTTATTTCGTTTATGATTTCTATGAATCTTTTTTGAAGTAAGTAATTAATAATTATTTAAATATATGATTAAATATAAATTATATTAATTTACAAAGTTTTTTTTTAAACTGTAAAAAAACATAAATTGATAATGGTTGCATAAATTATTGACCAAAAATTTTTACCTTTTCTTAATTCGCTAAATTATTTTTTTTGCATTTTTTTTTCTGCCCAGTTGAAAATTCGAATTATTGATTTCAAAAAATCTAAATATATGAATTCTAATCACAAAACTCATTAATTTTTTATTTTAATTTATACTTTGAAATAGAAAATTTTAATTTAAATTTTTGAGAATGCTTCTTTAATTTTTTCAGTTAAAATATATTGAAAGTTTTAATTTTTAAATTTTGTTACAAAAATTTTCATTTGATTGAAATTTCGGATTTATCTTTTATTAATTTTATTAAGAAAATTTTTATTTTTTTTTTATATTATTGTGTTTCATTCAAGCAAAAAATAATGTATAAGAAATAATTTGGATTGATGATTAGATTTTCTTAAAATTAATTAGAAATTAATAACATCATACTTAGCAAAATGTATCTGAATTTAAAAAATTAACAAAATTATTTACAAAATTCTTAAGAAATTTAGTTTATTGTATATCAAAATTTTTCTCACTTGGTTTCAAACAAATACTGACCGTCAGAGAATAAATAAAAAAAAAAAGAAATTTTCCCAAAATGGAGTAAAAATTTCCATTTTTTTAAATTTTTATTAAATTCCAAAAATCAGGATTTTTCGATAAATCAAATTAAAATAATTCTTTTTAAATTGCCATATTTTATTTTTGATGGTAAAAAAAATTTTTCGATTAAAATTTGTATTTCAAATATCTTTCATGAATATCTAAAAATAATAAATAATTATTTTTATGTCATAATTTTTAAAACAAATTTACAACGATAGATTCGCACTTCCGGTGAGTCATTTTATTTTTTAGGTCATCATAGAAATTATTCAACTACGAAAAAAAAACAGCAATAGAGTGACAATTTTCGGCCTCGAAACATACAATTATTACTTTCGTAAAATATTATAGAAAAATTACAATATCACTAATGTTTTTTGTTTTGAAAAACAGAGCTTGTTTGCGAAAAAAAAATTAATATTATTAAATTTTCATTTTTCATGTTCATAGTAATGGACTCGTATTTTTCAAAAAAAATTTTTTCATTTTTCGACTTTTGTGCACATTTTCAATGGAATTAATACCGGATATTGATTTCAAAATTTGAAAATTTTTGATTCAAACAAACTCAAGATTAAAAAATTTTTGAAATTCTGAAGATATTTCGTCTTTTTTTTAAATTTTTTTTTTAAACAGATCATTGGTGAAAATTTTAGCACCTTTAATAAATAAAAATCTACAACTGAACAAAAAATTATTGAAAAAAACTTTGAACAAACAATAAAGCATAATTTTTCAATGACTGTCTGAATTCCTAAAAATTTATTGAATTTAGAATTCAAAATATGTGCCTGCAAAATTAAAAAATAAATAAAATAAATTAATCATTTAGATCAAACAGAACAAAGTAATTAAAAACTTAGATTTATTTTTTCATTTAATAAGTTTGTATTTCAAAAAACCGTTAATAAATCATTAAGTTATTTTTTATGATAATTTCATCACTTTTGACTTAAAATCCTCTAAATAGTATTTAGCTTTTATCAAATTTTTATTATTATCAAAGCATTTTAAATTTTAAAAAATATCACTAAAATTCACATTGTTTTCATCATATACAAGCACATTTAACTATTAGTAACTAGTCAATGATGCGATCATTGAGCATCGTTTGTTTTAAAATTTTTCAACCAAATTTAAATGATAAAATTCATATGTATTAATTTTTTACTGATGAAACGATAATATCGATTTATTTAAAAAATTTATTTTGCTCGTCATTAATTTCAAACAAAAAAAATGAAACTTCATTGATAAAACACTATGATAAATTTAGTTAGAATTTGAAAGTGTAAATCTGAGTTTAAAATATTGAAAGCATAAAAAAAATATGTAAAATAAATTACTATGACTAAAAATATTTAATGAAAAATTTTCATGATAATTGTTGTTTGCTCTGTAGTTTTTGTTCAAAACCTTTATCTCAATAGTTTCGAATCAATTTTTTAATAATTGACAAAAAGCTTTTCTTTTTTGATAAGAATTTTAAATGTTAATCTTTTTCCTGCAAACACATAATATATTGACGCAATTAAATCATTTAATAGCTGTACAAATTGAGATAAATAATCTTTTCTAATCAGAAAACACAGCCATATGATGTAACTGATAAAATATTTAAAATAAAGAACAAGAAATTTTTCGATGTTAAATTTTAATCTTTATTTTAAAAGATTGAAAAAAAGATTTAACAATAAAAACGAATCTTTTTAATGATAATAAATTTCAAAAAAAATAAATTACGAATAAATTTTTATGATTATTTTTTTTCTATTTGTAATCGAAAACAAACACTTGACTGACTCTTTGAATTATGTTTACAATTAATGAAAATTTTTAAGAAATAAAATGAAAATTAAATTATTGGTAATATCGTGGAATTTAAAAT
>BLXL01003108.1:0-10792 GCA_023170135.1 Acarapis woodi | reverse complement strand
TTTTAAATAACTTCACTGACAAAAAATTCTAGACATGGTATTATTAACCAAATAGAATACGACTGAAATGTATAAAAAAAATAACGAAAAAATTAAAAAATAAACTATTCAAATTACATTGCCAAATATGAGTGTAGCCCTTATCATATTCGTTTTTTTATTCTAATCCTATTAAATTAGCACTATTATTATTTTCAGTTGACAAAATATCTAAAATTTACTAAGTACTATGGTTTAGAAATAGAATCAACCAATAAAATTAAAGTAACGGTATAAATATTAAGATTAAGAATTGAATGTATTAAATTATTTGATTTCCGAATCGTGAAAAAAATTTTGTTGACTAAAATTATTTGAATACAAGTTTCATAGATACTATGAATAATAAGATCTTTGATGTATCGAAAACTAATAGTCAAATGGTTTTCGTCAAAAAAAAATATATTACGATAAATTTCTGCTTCCTATTACACATTTTTAATGCATTTCTTGAACTTATTTGAATTTTGGTTTTCTTAAACTACATTCTTAATTTAATTGATAAAAAAATATATCAAATAGTCAAAAAGGCGGTGAAAAATGAATTTTAATTATTCCTTCGTATAAAAATTTAAAAAAAATTTGTTATTTGTGAATATATTATAATGTAATTTAATAAATATGTGTGATCAAAATCTTTAGTTTGAGATGGCAAAAATAAAAATTCATGTTAAAAAATAAAATTAATCATCAAGAAAAGTATTTTTCGTGAATTATTGAATAAATTATTTGCTAAAATTTTTTGAAATTTAAAATCTTTAACTAATCTTCAGTCAAAATGATAATGATTTATCAAAATTCTTAATGGAAAAAAAAAAACTAATTTCACTTTTGAACTTTATAAAAAAATAATCCCTAATTGTATTTCTCTAATTTTTCGGGAAAATAATTCATCAAATAGGAATCTCTTGTACAAAAATAGAATTTTACTTGATTTTTGTTGACCAATTGCATTTATAAATGATATTTGGAAAATTCATAGATTCTAAAATTGTCTAAAGAACAAAGAAATAATTGATGTCGAAATAGATAAAAGAATTTTCAATTTAGCAATTCAAATCATGATAACCTCCATATTTTTGAACAAAATACACAGGAAAATTAAGAAAACATGGTCTGAATTTGAAAATGATTGAAGATTGAATTCAAGATTGCTAGTTTGAAAGAATTTTTAACATTTGATTACCAATTATAAACAGATATAATTTGAAAATCGCAATTTTGTAACAAATCATTCATTTTGACCTTAACTAAAAAGAAAAACATTTTCAAATAACTAACTTTTAAAACAATGTATTTCTATGATGTCCTGCAGCAATGATACTTGGTACAAGTTCTTTTAAATAGAATGAGCCCCCTAAATAGTGTGTTCCAAAATGATTTGGTTAATATACTCTACCTGATAAATTCTTGCTTAAAAGATGGCTTATATAAAGCAAAAATTTTTTTTAAAGATAATACAATATTTACGTTCAAAGTTTATCTCAATAGATCAAGTCGATAGAGGCTTACTCTTTGATCATTATTTTAATTTTAAAATATAAAATCAAATATAATACAATATGTTGGTAAGTATTATTATTTGACTCCTCCAAATTTCAGCAACAACAAATTAACTATTAATAGACGAATTATATAATAAGATATTTTGTTATACAATTTAATGACCTATAAATCAAAGAAAAAAATTGTAAATTTGAATTATTCAGTTTTAATGTATCATCAGATTTGAAGCCATAAAATGATTCAATATTTTTCAAAAAAATTGAACATGTTTATTTACGATTTCCAAAATTTAATTTTAATGTTGAACTGAATGAATACAAAAATAAAAATACACATAGTGTGAATTGAAGATCGGGAAATTTTTTTAAATTGCCAATGAGTATAAAATAGCATAAACTTGTAGTTGCAAAAAAATTAAAACAAAATTCTGATTTTTTAACTAAATTGTATTAAAAATGAGTTAGGTATACAAACAATTCTTTTTGGTACCTATTTCTTTCCTTTAATTGAATTTCGGTTAATCAAAAGTTAAGGAGAGAGTAAAAAGAATTTATTCAGAAAACACAAAATCATATATTAATGATATTTTTTGTATTGAATAAGAGTATAGGTTAAAGTATTATTTTTTTTTCAAAAAAAAGATATCCAAACATCAATAAAATATACATCTAGAAATACAAGATATATATATAAATATATTGAAACAGGTATTTGGTTCAAAAAAAAGAGCCTAATGTTAATTTTAAATTTTATATGTATTGTTCATTGTATTCCACATTATACTTTTGCACTCTTGCACATTGTTTGAAATTTTGTAAGATTGTAAGAGAGACAAAAAAAGATCCAATCGCCCATTTATTATAGTTTTGCATTTCTTGTGTGTTTCATAAATGTATATAATTTGATGTATCGGGCTTCAATAATTAAAACTTTACAAGCATATGAAACATTAGATTTTCTTTAAAAAAAATCATTATTCAAGCGTTTTTTTTTCAAATTAAGAAATTCTTTTGAAATGTGTTCAAATATTTAAAATTTCTCGCGTAAACAGATAATGATTTTAGTAAGTTAACCGAAATTTTTTTTAAAAAACTCTATTTAAAATCATATGAAATTAAAATCTAATTTTACTAGAAACGACCTTGAGAATATAATTTGAACAAAAAAGAGTTTATGTATCAAAAAAAAGTTAAATTTTAAGGCGATTTTCAAATTTTATTTGACTATTTACTCGCGCATTAATTATAATTTCTTTTGTTATGTTTAATTTAATGGAATTAAAATCAAAACTAAAAAATTTAAGGATCAAATTTCTTTAGTGTCTTGATTCAAAAAAAGCAGTTAAAGCTAAAAGTCAGAATTTTATGCACATGTGGCGTTTCATTGATGGAAAAATGTGATCCGATAATGTAGATTTTTGATAATCTAAACAAAGAAAAAACAAAAAGAAATTCAATTTTCTGATTTACTTTTTGTTGTTTTTTAGTTTTTTCGCTTAAAAATTTTCATAAGATTTAAATCATTGAATTTCAAACATAGAGATTAACACAACCATTGAACATCAAAAGTTCTTTTTTTTAATATTTCAATATTGTAGAACAAGATTTTTTTTTGAAATAGTCTCTATTTTATAGAAAAAAATTTTTAACCGAAATAGCATTAAGATTTCAAATATTTTATTTACTGGATATAAACTCGATTCCTTATAAACAAATCTATGTAATTTTACTCAAAATAAAACAAAAAAAAAAAAAAACTTAAGAATTTCTTTTAACTAATTTTTCAGTACTTCCATCTGCTCGCTGTTTTTTCATCTTATGGTTCTTCCCTTTTTCACAATTAATAGCGTATAATCTTAAGAACACACTTCTAATGTATTATTCTTAAAAAGAAATATCCTCTTTCATTTTTTCAAACTAGCCCACTTTATTTTTTACTTGATTATCTGTATATACAAACCTCAAGTAAATCTTTCTTTCTTTATATACACATTTTTTTGAAAATTTTAAGGCAAAACATAAAAATAAAAAGATAAAGTATAACGACTCAGTATTGTGTTTAAACTGTGCGAGTCCTCCTTTTTTAACAAAAAATTTTCTTATATTCAGTAGAAAGAATTTTTTTCTTTTTCCCTCTTCTCTTTCTTCTGCATACATCGAAACGAATGGCAATTTATCTTCACAAATTAGATGATTGGCAGTCGACGGTCTTTGGGTTGGTAAACATTAAACCTTTTGTTGTATAAGACCGAGCATAGAAAAATTTTTTATTTGATTGTTATTTTAGTTGTTTTCTGGTTGTGATGGGGCAAGGAGCTTAATTTTTTTTTTATATTTTTTTATTAAAATAAAAAATGTTTTTTTGTGGTTTTTTTTTTCTTCTTTTTTTTTCAATAAAATCGCTCTCTCTCTCTACTTTTTTTTAGATAATATTTTTCTTTTAATTTTTTCTCAAGTTTTTATAAATTGTTTCACGAGTATTTAGTTAAATGTTATTTCGTAAATGTGATCAATGTTTTTTAGAACATAAGCCAAGTTAATTACGTGTTAGAAGAAAAAAATTTATAATTATTTTATAGATTATAATGTGAAATTAGGAATTAATTTTTCCTGCTTATAATTGTCTCAATTTTGAATCTTGCTATATTTTCATAATTTGCCAATCAATTTTTATTTCTAATAATTTCTGATAATTTTTAATTTATTCTCATTTCTCTGATTTCTATATCGAATTATCTCGCAAAAATCAAAATAAATAAATAAAAAAAAAAAAGGTTGATTTCACCAGTAATGAAAAATGAATTTTAAAATTTTATCGTTTGAAGATTGGTCTCATTGTGGTTCAACAAACGTGATGTTTGTCTAATATTCAATTTGCTATTCATTGTTATTTGTAAAACGAAAAAATACTTGTTCAAATTAAATTTCAAGAGTGTTTACACAATACCTGAACAACATTTTGTGTACTTTATCGTCATCCAAAGCATATTCAAGGAGAGAAGAGTTTAAGAGAATGAGAAAAGAAATATTTAAAAATTATTTAAACAATTCATGGTGAAAATGGTTCCCTTAATAGTTCCTCAATAATTTTTTTACAATTTTCAGACAAGAAAAACAAAAAGAAAAAAATGGTTACCAATTACTTAACATATTCGCGCTCTCTAGGGAGAAATAAATTTGATGATTGAGTTTTATATTAAGTTTTACTCTAGTTAGATACTTGTAATGAAGTGATGTTAATTTAGTTATTTTAGGTTTATTTTTCAAAGTGCAAAGTGCTTTTTGAAAATTTAGCTTCGAATAATCTTTATGAAAGATCTATTTAATTTAATTTTCTTTTTCTCTTTCTTTCTAAATTTGCTTTACATTATTAATAAAACAGACGAGTAAATTCTAAATTAAAATTGTTATTTAGAATTATAATAAATTGTCAACACAGCGATACTGCCGCTCTTTTTTTCAAGAATCGTTTTACAGGGTGATCGACATTCGTATAAATCTAAATTTGGCGAATCGCCTTGCGATGTTAAAAAACAATGGTATACACATAATGTTACAAAAAACGGGCGTCCACTTCCTTTTAGTATTATTATGGATCGACTAAAAAGTTTAATGACCCTGTGTATGACAATTTTTTAGCTTACGAATTTAATTCAAAATTTTTCTTTCAAATTTTCTTTTGGAATGCATTTCTCAAAGTGAGTTACCAATTTATTCGAAATCAAAATATGAAAAAAAAAATTTTTTGCACAGATTTATTTTAAATTAAAATATAAGTTTCTCAACCGAAATTATTATATGGCTCAGCCATATTTATTTAAACGACTAGGCAATAAATTATAATTTCTTAAAAACGATTTGTAATTTTATTTTAGACTGTGTATTTTTTAAAGGATGAAAAAGAAAAAGAAATCAAAAAATTCAAAATTTATTTATTCATTTAATACCAGTTGAATACCATTGGCAAGTTACCCTGTAGATTCGGGCTTTTGTAGACTTACGAAAGTCAGAAGCTCGTTTCTACAGGTTTCTTGATAAAGATGGACAGGCACCTAGAATACGGCAGAAAATTTTTATAATAATTGACATAATATTCCTTCTCTGCTTAGTAATCAATTTACGAACATGTACATCATTCTATATTAACAAGCTCATTAATGGGTAAGTAATAACTTGTTTTACACCATTTTGTTGTCCAATAAATCTAGAAAAAAGTAAAATTATAAATAATAAATATACCACATGATAAAGTTATAAAGTAATTAATTTTACTTAAGATTATAAATATTTTCACTCTATGAATAATAATTTTTGATAAAATGCTTCCGGTTTACTTATTTTATTCTTTTGACTTTTTCCTAAACGGCATAAAATAATAATTTATATAATTTAGGTTTAAATTCGTGTAATATTATATAAAAATTTTATTTGAAACAAGAGATATTTATTAAAATTTAAGATATGCAAACAAATGTTCCTTGTAATTAAAACTAAATCATTAAACCATTTTCCAGATTGATTTGTATTTACCTTTATTTTAATTATAATTTTATCTTGTTTTGAGTAAGTTTTTATTTAATATTTTTTTTTATATTTTTTCGATAAAATATTCTACATAAATATGAATATTCTCATTAAATACTGTTTATTCATCAAAAAAAAAGAATATTTTTATTCATAGCATTTAGAGCTCCAAGTGTAATTATTGAAAGCATTTTATTTTTTTTTTCAAGCAATTTCACCTTTGGAATGATATTAAATATTTACTTTTTTAAGTTTATTTAATTGATGTGGCTCATTAGTATGCAAATTTTGATCAATTTCTTTTTTTTTAAAAAAATCTATTTTTATGCCATAATATCGATACCATCAAAAAAAAAAAAGAGAAAACAAAAAAGAATTTCTAATTTTCAGTAATTGCAATAAACTACTCTTTTTAATTTAAATACAAAGAATTCAAAAAAAATACAATTAAGCATCGCATTTTGATCTTTTTTTTCACATTTTCATATTACGAATTCAAAGTCCTAAAATAAATATTCATACAAGTCGAAATTTAAACAAATCAGCATAAAATTTATTTCAAAATTCTGATATTTTATATTGATTGTAAATGATTGCTAAAATTGCTTAGAAAAAAAAATTATATTCATAGTGATAGCGCATATTATATCTCGAAAATTGGAGTAAAAAAATGAATTTTTCTGTTATTTTTTAAATTTCATTGTTTCATCTTATTAGCAAGAATGATATAACTTATAAACAATTAATATCATAGCACACAAAATTTATGATGAACAAATTATTTGCATATTTATGATGTAAATTTTTTTGAAAAAATACCAATCTTTTTAACACAAAAAAACACTTGGAGGTGATTTCTAAAAAAAAAAATTATCAAGATTTAATATAAAACTTCGATAAGTGCATGGATTAATTTAACAAAATTATGTCGAAAAGTATAAATGAAAATCATCAAAATGACGCTAATTCAACAAAGTAAACTCATTTAAAAAATAAATTCGAACACAATTCAATTTAGAAATAGTTTTCTAGCTAAAACATTCATTAGCAAATTTAGCACTTTCATGATAAAACACTGAAATAATAATGCAACCTAAATTGATCTATTGTGTATGGTTTATTGTTTATGTTATCGCTATTATTCAAATGATATTAATAATATGAAAAGATGAAGAAATATTACGAAAAATTTTGTTCCTATTTTTTCATGTTGTCGTTTAAACACCTAACGTGCATTTACAATCTTTTTTAAATTTTATGTCGATTTAGATATATCTTATACACATTTTATCATATTTACTTAGAATAAAAAGACAGTAATGATGCTTTTATTAAAAAGGTGGATGTTTATTAGAATTGTTTTTGCGTAACTGATTTTTGAACTTTTTTTATTAAAATGCTTTGAAATGTAAAATTTAATACCTTATTTTTTCATGTTTTCAAGTAGGTGATTTGAAAATGATTACAATTTTTAAAATTATATCTATTAAAAATTTCTTAATAAAATTTATTGGCTATAAAATAAAAGAGAAATTTGAAGAAAAATCAACGAAATTTTAAAATTTAGAAGCATTTCTTTTAGAAAGAGCAAAAATGATGAAAAAATTTATTAATGAAATAATTTTTTAAAAAACGAAACAAAAGTATGATTTTTAAAAACAAATATTTAAAACTAATTAAAAATTGAATTTACTCCTTTTAATAATTTTAATATTCTTATAAAACTATTCAGTATTAATTTTTGACTCAATTTTAATTGTAATCATTCATTTACATTAAAAATATATTGACGATTCAAAATATAATACAATCATTCAATATATTGAAGTCAATAGTACAATATCTATTGAACATCACTTTTATGAAACTCGATAAAGTTTTAGAAATTAAATATAAATTTTATATTTCTGTTTTATTTTTTTAGTTGCAATCAAAGGTAAAATGGTAAAATAAAAATTATTAATTTAGCACTGAGATTTTTACGACGAATTTGTGTATTGTGAAATTTTGAATACTAGAAATTAATTTTAAAGTTTTTTTGAAATTAATTTATGAAAAAATTTAGATTTTAAATTTTCGATAGATACAAAGTCGAAAAATTTATTTTTTGCCAGTTTTTCGATTTTTCTACAAGAATCTCAATCAAGTACTACTTATAACATAAAAACATTTATCAATGTATCAAAATTTAATTAAAGGCATTTATTTTAAAATAAAATTAGTTCAGTTTCAACTTTATGGTTTCAAAAAATTTTCGATTTTTTTCTTGTACAGATTGTACAAATAGATTCTTTTTACTTAGTTTATTCTTTGTTTAGAAATCTAATACCCTTTAAAAATTTTGAAATTGTTTTTTGCACAACATTTTTTTTTTCTAATATGGAAATAAATTTTTCTAGATCTCATGAGATTCTTTGAAATTCTGTAAAATAAAATCTTATTTTAGAAAGGAACGAAAAATTGAATAAGGATTGTTTTTTTTACTTTGTCGATTTTCCCGCCATTTTTCGCACATTCAATATCAAATTCTCAAGTAATATTCGAAGAAGATAATAAAAATCATAAAAGAAGGCGAATCGAGGATTGAGAAAAATGAAATAAGAAATAAAAAATTAATTTTTTTTTACAATAGTTTTGAATATATAAAATTAACAATGAAGTTTAAAAAAATTATACAATTGATAAAATGATAAAAGAAAATCAAATTATTTATTAATAACGACAAACAAAAACACATTCTTATGACTAATAAGCCTTATAGTCTTGATATTATGAACTGAAAATATTGCTGATAAATTCGAAGCGAAGTTCAGATTGTAAAAAAAATGACTTAGAGTAATTTTTGTAATTCACAAATTTCTTAAAACGGGAACATTAAGTATCTTTTTTTGAGTTATTTTGAATCATTCAAGTTTTAGCATTTGTAACTTCAAAGTGTATTTTTTCATATTTTAAAATTTTTCAATTTTTACTCGATTTTTTTGGCATTGAACAGTTTGAACAGGTACGAGCACTTAAACATGTAGTCAATATATCAAATGGATGTGCGTTTATAAGTAAAACTGTTTAAAAAAGAACATTAATTAAAAATGATGAAAAATTAAGGAAGAAATTATCGTATCTTTTTATAATGTTCACAAGCTGTTTTTTTTAACGGATCATAAAAATGTCCTGATCACAATCAAATTCTGTGTTTTCATGCATGTTCATTTTAAGAGAATCTAAAATATAACTAACAAGAGATCTTAAAAAGAATCTGCAGTCTAGATAAATGATCTAAAAATTCATAGTCACATCACTTACACAATACAACACAACCACTACATTCAAAACATTTTTTCTTATTATAGAAAGGCTAAAGACCAAAAAAAAAAAAAATTAAGTAGAGCAAAACTAAAAGTCGGCATAATGTTTTAACAGTGCTTAATGTATGAATTATTAGACGTAGAAGCATTATGATTTGAAAGTATTTAATGTGTATGAATTGTAATGTACAAGTCTTATGTGCACTGACTGATGCACATCAATTGAATACTTACCCACTCTTTTTTTTTACTTACTCTTTTTTGGTTTGCACAATAAATAAGTTTTCCTTCATGCATTTTCACAGAGGCGGTATTTCAACACCATTTATCATGTTCACAAGACTTAACTATTATTAGGCTCACAAAACAGCTTATTATGTCCATGATAACAAGCAAAGTTTTACGGTCCCAGAACTATATTTTTTAGTCTTTGGACATTGTTCTTTTCATGAAAATCGTTCATGGAATAAAATAAAAAATAAGTCAACGAAAGAAATTTCAAGAAAATACGACATTTGAATCTATGAAATAAAAATAAGTAAGGAAGAATCAACTTTTTTTTTGTAGTTTGTAAGGGTTTTAGAATCTGGTAGTGACAGTTTTTAAAAATAGCTTGAAACTACTCATTACCGATTTATTTGAAAATAAAAATAAAATTTTCTTTTTAAAGCCTTTTTTATTTTAAGTCAACCTCATATCTTTTCTCGTGAATCATATTTTAATGTGAATTTTTGTCACATTTTAAATTCGAAATATTTTTCATTTTGTTAAACACCCAAAACTCTAATGCTTAAAATTTTGCAGTTATTCATGCGATTTCACAATTCATTTTTAATATTTGGTACTTTCACTCCTTAAGATATTATATGATAAGCTAGAGAGAATTATTCAAAAAAACAATCGTTTATTTTTTAATAACCAGTCGCTTTAATTTATTTCTTAAAAATTTTTAAGTTTTTTATACATAAAAAATTATATATTGCCAACATTTAAAAGCTTACTTTTTTGCAAGCTTCTAATCGAGCATAAACATAAAATAAACCAAAGTGAAAATACTTCTATTTAATGAATTTAACATTTAAAGCATTTAAATAACCAAAATTTTATTTCTTTGTTTTCAAATTAAAAAAAGTGCGCGTAATTCTTTACGTATTTTCAAATTCAATTATCTTATTCAATTACTTTTCTGAGGGTGAATTTTAAAAGATTAGTATCTGAAAATTGATACATACGAACGTATTTTATTTCCATTCGAAATTCATAAAAAAAAAAGAAAAAAAACGTACTATTATCATTCGAATATTGAGATGATATATATTTTATAAATAAATTTTATATTAAGATTAAAAATCAAAATATTTCACAAGATTAATATTTCATTCGGATGTTTATAATTGAATGCAAAAAAACTAAATTTGT
>BLXL01003093.1:0-11093 GCA_023170135.1 Acarapis woodi | reverse complement strand
AAATTAAAATAAAAATTAAAAAAAAAAAAAAAAAAACATTAAAAAATCATTACTTGTAATGAATAACAATTAGAAATTTTAATAAAAAAAAGTGAAGAAATTTTTTCGCAATTTATAATCAATCTGATATCAAATTGTTCGATTTGCCGACGTTATTAAGTTTGAAAAAACAAGCTTGCAAAAATAAGAAAAATGGTTCTAAAAAATTTACTTTATTGCAAAGCTCTGATTTGACCCATATAGCCAGTAATCATTTCTTAAATCTAGCGAAAAAAATTTTTCAGAATCACTATCCTGCAAATTTTATTTTAAATTCTATTCTTCCGATTAAATTGTCTTTTTATTTTTTTTTTTTTTAAAAACTTCGGATTATTTTTTTTGGTAATATTATAAATTTAAACTTTGATGAGAATCCCGTATCACATTAATTTATTTATATTGTAAACTGAACTAAATTTCTATTATTTTTTGGTTATGTGACACTTGCACCAAATCGCAAACAAAATCGTAGATGAACTTATAATTCTGGTTAATACATTTTACACTTGCTGACCAGACGACAAAAATTTTAGCGATCAAATAAAATAAATAAAAAAAATTAAGTTTATATAATTCACATTCATCTTTTTAATTGTTTATTTATATCATAAAATTTTAAGAATTGAGAGGACAATTTCAAATTTTTTTTATCAAGTCATACAGGTGTTTAATTTCATTTATTGAACTTCTTGAGTGAATTTTATTTGATGCATTCACGAGATTTCATTTGATGTTATTAATAGTACTGCTAATTAGTGAAACGAGTAGTTTTCTGAACATTTATTATCGAATTTAAATTTACTTCTTTAATTAACTACTCATAAAAAAATATTCACTAAAATACTCTTACCAATCTAATTATCGAAATTTAGAAATGAAATGCATCACTAAAAATGTTTTCAACTTTAATAATAAATTTTTAAATTTATTTTATAATTCATTTAAATTTTAGCATGTCTGATTGTATTTTTTTTTTTGCTCGATACTGTTGAGAAAACAAAAACGATATAATAATATGATTTCTCTGGTTTCGAATTTTCATAAAATCTTTGAATTAAGAACTTAAAATATTATCACAAGTGCGTACAGTTTAAATTCAAATCATTGATCATTCAAATATATAGTTGAATTTTTATTTTGTCTTTCAAATATTTGGAATAAATTTTAGCAATGTTTAATAAAATTTCACACACCTTTTCCCTAACATTTTACTTGATTTTTAATTTGAGCAAATAAGCAAGTTGAGAAAATATTTAATGTCAAGCACTTTCAAATAATATTTCGACTGCTTAAATAAATGCAGAATTATAAAGCATTAAAGGAAAGAGGTACCTTATGAATTTTCGAATCACATTTTTTATGCAAACGACATTATTGAATACAGTATCAAGAAAAAAAAAAAAACAAAAAATATGAAAAAAATTTAATGTTATTAAATTTTTCAATTTGCGAGAGAATATAGAACAAACATTATTCGAATTATCACAAGGTTAGCATAAGCAGATTGAAATTCTAGAATATCTAAGTTAATCTTGGTACAAATTTAGTCAAAAAATAAAAATAGTTTTTTGTTAGCGAAATGTTCTTTATCTTCGCGCTTTTTTAAATGAAGGCAAATTTTAATTAGCCTGAAAATAAACATAGATTTCTTGTTAGTTTTCAGTTCATGCAGTAAATCAAAAATATTTTTAGATATGCAAGTACTAATCAAGAAAAAATTTTTTATGAAAATTTTATATTCTAACGACGTTTGTTGAAATTTAATGTTGTCTTTTAAATGATTTCAAATCTTGTGAAAAAAATATTTTCTAAATGTAAATCTCATTATATAATTTAAGAATGCGGATGCAAAAATTTGAAATTATAATATCATTTTTATAATCAATAACGTTGAAATTTATAAAGTACAATTTATTTTCAAATTTTTTGCTCTTCTTTATATCTATAAACAATATTATAAATTCGATTATTTTTATTTGATTATTTTAAAAAATCTATCTTCTCTTCAAATTTTTTTCATAAATTAAATAATTGGTCAATAAAATAAAATTCTCTAAATTTAAGAAATTTAATAATTATGAAGTAACAAGTAATAAGTATGTTGCAAATGTGAATATAGTTTTGGTGAAAAAATTAGTTAACATTTCAGAAAAAGAAAATGAAGAAATTTAAATTTAATTAAATATATTGAGTCTATTTTTTTAGCTACAGATCTTTTGATTTCTTAATTTTTAAAATGAATTATTTTAATATCATTTTGTAAAATAAAGGCTCCCCAGCGCGTCACGACCATACCAATAAGTTTACTGATTATTTATTTTATTCTCTAAATGCACAATTCGTTTTATTAGTCTTGACCCTTTTTAATTTACTAATCTGATATGAATGTAATTTTAAATATAATTCTGAATTTTTCAGTTTTGAATTTTTCATTTTTAATTCGCCATGAATCGAATTATTTTTTTTAATACTTTATCAGAAAATTAAATAAATTCTATACGATTTCGAAAAACAAAATCTATTGAGCTTTAAAATCTATTAAGAATTTCATAATAAATTTTCTATTTAAAATCAGATCCATGCTTCTTGACACAATAAATCTTAATTTTTTAAGTCTTTTAAAATTATTGCTATTAATTAAAAAGAGATTTTATCGGATTTAATAAATTTTTTTTCATCTCGAAGAAGAAATTCTAAAAAAATTTTATCAAAATAATATTCAATTTGAAATTTTACATTAATACGTTGTAATTCAATCATGATTAAGTTTTCTTTGATAGCCTATGGTTGATGATACTCAAAAAGATTATAAAAAATTTTTAGTTTTTTCTTAAAGTCATTGATATTATATTCAGAAAAATGAATTTTGAAATGTATAGTTTGGCTTGCAGAAAAAAAATTTTGGACTGAAGTTTATTTTAGAAAGAATGTTTAATGCTGTAAAATTTTTTATTATTTTATTTAGGCTTGCAAATAGATTTAACCTATTGGAGAACGAAACTTTTATTAAGAACACTGATGATAAATTTAAATATTGAACCAAATGATAAATAACACTCTAATGAATAAAAGAAAATTTATTGAAATGATTGAATACAATTTTTGATTTACATTATGCTCAAAAATTTTTTTATATGAACACAAATTTTGGAACTTTGAATTAATATATATTTTCTGTTAAGTTTAATATAAGTTGATAATCTTTTTAAGTTTACAGATTTCGAAATTTATGTACGATCGTATTTATCATTAAGACAAAAAGAAAAGATAAAAGATGAGCTAAAATAAATTTTATTCAATAAAAATTAATTAAATATTTTCTCACACTAAAGTAGTCATGACAACAAATTGCGAAGATTCATTAAATTTTATAATTTCTATTTCCTGAGCTTTGTAATTAAATACCGACCTTATCCTATCTTATCTTTTTTTCTATAGAAAGGTTATTTAATGTTTGAAGACATAATGTCACTTTTTTGGGTAATTAACCTAGTAAATTTTTTTTTTTATTTTTAAGCATGTATTTCAATCAATTAATTCAGTTACAGAGCTCTGATTGGTTTTTTTTTCAAATAATCAAATTCGCATACTGGAAAATAATTTGACTTTATTTTTGTTTATTTTTAAACAAAAAGAGAAAAAATATATCAAAGAATCAAAAAGAAAATCACAAAAAAAACATATAAATTTAAATCTAAATTATTTCAAATTAATGTTGATTGTGGAAATTATGTAATTTAAATTTTAATTATTTAAACTCAATCTCTCTGATTCATAGATAAAAGTAAATTTTTTTTATAAAAATTATCAATATAAAATTTATCCACTGCTTTTATTAGATGGATTGCAATACTTATATATATAATAGTTCAACTCTTTTACAACTCAATGCATATATAATAAGAGAGAAAAAAGATTGTAATTCTGATGCATCAAAAAGTCAAATTTTTATTGGATTAGCAAAAGCAATTTGAAATAATTTCAAATGAAGTTACACGATTCGAATACATGAACCCAAAATTACTTGAGCAATATAGTATTGATTTTCACGACGTTTTAAAATAATAAATAGTTTTGCATACATTTTTGTAGTTATCTTAATTTAAACTTTGAATTTCTCAAAAATTTTTTGTCAACTACTTTAGTTGTAAATTTTGAGTTGTAGAAATTTAACTTTTATTTCGATCAAATATGTCTAATGCATGTCGATTTTTTCTAGATATGAAAATTTCAAATCTATTCGTTGACAAAACTACCAATCGATAAATATTTACGACTAAAAATTTAATTTTCGAATTCTTGTTTTCATGGGAAACATAAATAAAAGTGATTTTTTTAAAGACTGTTTGATTCTGAACGGTGAGTATTTATTTCGAACAAAAAAATAAAAAGTTAATATTAGACAGGTCTTATAAATTTTAAAGAACTGAATTCAATCATCAAATTTGAAAAAATTCGAATGCTAGAAAATATTATTGAGTCGAGTTTAACTGAAAATATTATATTTTGAGAACACGATTCAGTTTAAGGCGACTTATTTTACAAATTTTAGATTCAAAAGATGATTGAATTTTTAGTATCATTGAATTTTATCCATAAAAAACGAAAGTTTCTGATGCTAGTAAATATATGTCTGATTATAGACTAAGTATTTCTATGAAAAAATTCTCAATAATTTAAAATTCTTTTGATTTTCCTGCTCAATTTAATATTAGTAAATTTTTTTTAGTAGTAATTTAAATCTTACCCTTTTTCTAAAGAAAAAAGATGCCAACAATTTTTTATTCGATTTTCGAAAGAAAATTATTTCCTGCTTTTGGTTGCCTTTTGAATGTCCTCAATAAATATTACAATTGTGAATGAAAAATATTTTAATAAATTAAATAAATTATTAAAAATTTCGATTAAATTATGACTTATTTTTGTTTCAATATATTTATCGAATTTTAGTCATATCTTTTATTTATAACTCTTTGGAGCATATTCCAAAAAATAATTTAAGAATATTAATTTTATATTTGAAAAAAAAAATCATTTTTATTATATAAATACTGAAACATCACAACTTTTATTAAACAATCGATTCACTTTTTTATATGAAATAAGGAATTGATACACTTTGTTTCATGAAGTTTATATACTAACTGCAATTCTTATTCTCTTCAGAAACGTTTTATAACGACTTGAAAAAAAAAGCAAGAGATTTTCTTATTTCATTTTGACAAGGCCTCAAATTATTAAGCAAAAAATACGAAAAATTGGCTAGATTTGACTAGATCGTTTCTATTGAGCTTAATTTTGAATTTTTTTTATTAGGAATTTTTCCTTTAATTGAAAAATTTATTGCTCAAAAGAAAAAAAATCTTTATTTTAATTATTAAATAACAGATTTTATTTAAATTTCAAATTCTTTTTTAAGAATTTTTTCAGTTATTTTTCTGCATTTGCATTCATGAATCTTAATGTTTTTAACTGAATTTCAATGCCTTTTTAACTTTTTAAGACTTCTTAAACAAATGACTTTTGAATTCTCTATTGTTATTCTTGGTACATTTAAATAGTTTTGAAAGCAAATTTTTGATTTTATATCAAATAATTATTTCAACTATTGTTGTAATTGTCAGAATTATTTCGAATTCTTAAAACCTAAAATCTAAAATTACCTGAAACTTATTTGAAGTTTTGTAATTTTTACACAGTCTTAATATAAAAAATAAAAATTTTTTTTTGAGAATTCCGATTTAATATCTTGAAATATGCATTCATTTTTAATAATACTCCAAATTTTTATTCTAACTGTAAACTTCACTTATTTAAAAATCTTACGTAAAATTCTAAAAAAAAAATGCAACTAATCTAATTTACCCGAATAGTTTTTCAGAAGGTCTTATCGATTAATTACAATCTTAAAGGAATCTTGTTAAATTGAAAAAAAATTAATTTTTTAAAGAATGAGATTAATTGAACTAGCTAAAAAAGTATATGTAAATTTTTAATACATACTAGATAAGTACAAATAATTTTATCAAAATATTAAGAATTTTTACAAAATTTAATTAAAGAGTTGTTTGAATCAAAATATTTTTACAAAATTTGACTATTTCAATTAAATTTTATGATAAAAAAGTAAAAAAAAGCTAAAATATTTTATTGTGAAATTTTTTCAATTTTACCTTGTTTTTAGATTTGTAAATATAAATAGTAAGTGGATTACCGACGCCAAATAAATCACTCAAACGCATAAATCAAAAAATAGCAAGCTCAAGTTTTCAATGTTCAAATTTTTCAAACAAGCGAAATTCATTGACAGGTAAAAATTTTTTTATGATTTTTCAATGAACAAACGCTTTAATTCATTGTTTATATCTATTTAAAACCGAATATAATTGCCACTTTGTATAAACACTGCATATAAAAAATTAGAAATGGCGTGCAAACATCTACATAAAATTTGATTAAAATTCCACCAGAAAAGTGATAATTTTTGAATCATACTAATTACGCAACAGGATTTTTTTCTTTATGCTCTGGTACTTAATCGGAATGCTAAAATTTAGTAAACCAATTTTGATTTCGAGAATTCTTTGATTAAATTTTATAAAAAAATCTGCTGAAACAAATTTATGAAAATGATTTATCTGGCAGGTTGCATTCTGCAGGATTTTCGCTTATTGGCTTTAATCTAGAAAACTATAAATTTAAGCAAGTGTCGTTTATATTTTTCATGTTCGACTTTTAATTATCATTAAATTGTTTGTTTTTTTTTTTTTTGCACTTTTTAAAATCTTTTTAAAAATTTTGTTATGCCGAATCGGGAAAAAAATTTTGCTTCTCAGTTTTGCAATTAATTCTCTAAATTTTTTTTTGATTTACATCTATATATTTTTATATAATCTATAAATTAAAAAATTTTAAAAAGAAGAATCGGTTTTTTTCTACGACTACTCATATAATTGTAAATAAATTCAATATTATCTTTTTGTTGCTTAATAAAGTAGATAATATGGTTAGTGGAAAAAGTGCTCTGTTTTTCAAGAACTGCTAAATAAAGCTAGATAGGATTACAATGCGTACGCTCCAAAAAGTTTTTACTAAAGCATCCGCACCAAATGAGCGACACACAAATACGAAGACACGAAATACGCGGACAATTGAACTTTGGTTCAATCAACTTTCGGTAACGCTGATTTTTTTCAACTTACGAGTAAACTTTCCTTCTATTTATTCGATGTGTCTACGCATGATTTCAACTAGTTCTTAGATGATACTTTAAGCATTCGTTAGACATTATCGAATATATTAGGCCATGTTAAATTATACATTTTAAAACACATATGAAATGACTCACTGCAAATTTTCTCCTCTTGCAGCTAATTCTAAGTGAAAGAATAACTACATTATAAGTTAAGCATATAGACGCTTTCAAATAGCTCGAAAACGAACAGAAAAATGGAGGCGGGAAATGTGCGTGCTTTTCTGAAGTTCGCTGCATTTTTCATAGAATCTAGAATTTATTATTTTTTTTTTTTTATTTGGTCAGTAGATAAAGCACTTTCCCTACCGAGCTTGGTGTTTAAGGTTCAAATACTGAAAAAAAAGAAACCTGGAATTGATTTTTTAGAATTTTTGGTCTTTTTATTTACAAGTGATTTTCAGATAATATTAAATACCAAATTCTAATTATCTAAAAGGTATTCAAATTAATTCATCCATTTTAATTATAAAATTTCAAATGTGATTAAAAAAAAATGCGTTTGTTGCAAAAGTGTTTTATAATTTTATATTATAACAAGGGCTAAAAAATAGATCATTTTTTCGCAACATAATCGAATTACAACAATATTTAATAAAAATTGTGTGTTGGAACTGACAAAAAATTTTATATTTGTAAACTTATCTTGATGTCAAAATATCGATGTTTTAAGAATTTTTTTTTGAATTCATTAATAAAAAAAAGGTTTTTCAAAAAAAGTGACACTTGATTAAGGATTAGAGTCTCATTATTTTATAGTAATCAAATAACACTAGTTTGCAAAAAAAAAAATCTAAAAACCAATTGATAAATAATTATCAGCCCTAAGTTAAATAAAATAATCAACTTCCGGTAAAAAAATTTATACTTTTTTAAATTTAATTCAGTTAAATTTGCTAAACCTAAGTGCTAAAAATGTCTTGAAATGAAATTTCGAAGTATTGAAATAATTTTTATGTGAATTTTAAAATGAATTTTATAATAAAAATATGGGACATGCTAAAAAAAACGAAATCGAAAAAAAAAATTGCATAAATATTTTTTTTTTTTAGTTCCAAGGTGCTTAAGATCGAAAATGTAAACTAATGAATATATAATTTGTATATGAAATCGAAAAAATTGTAAAGTGAAAAAAGATAAATACTTTTAAAAGCAACAAAAACAAACCTGTACACTCAGCAATTAAAATCAAAACATAAAAAATAGGGAATAGAAATTTTCATCACTGCTTTTTTTTCAAGATTCAGTTTTTATTTAGTTCGGATGTTATTGTGTTCAAGAAAATATTAGATATATTTTTACATCAACTAATGTATTGTACAAAGTAAATAGATTTATGTTCAAAATATCAACCGTGTGTGTTTTTATAATTTCTGCTTGTCTTTTCGAGGAGACATCTTTGTATAATTTTGACTTGTATGTAAATTCTCAAGAAAAGAAATTTGTTTTTTTTTTAAAATTCTTTGATAGAGGCGATTCAATGTATTATACATATTATAAAGAAAATTTTCGATGTATAAAATTTTTCAGTAGTTTTACACTATCAAAGCCTTTAAAAATATTTCGTCAAAAAGATCCGACTTATTTTTCTCAAAAATAGCGGAAGTGTAAAATGAATCTTAAAAAAATATTGGAATATATTCAGTCAAAATTTCAATTCAAAAACTACCTGAGAAATCCTTAAATCAGTAGCAGATGAAAGACTATTCAAGTTATAAAATCATCAGATCTGTGTAATTTTACAAAACAAGACATTAGTAACAAGTTATTTCAACAAAATCTACCTGAAATTTCTAAATATTTTATGTTCTTATACGTGTTTAAGATATTTTATAAAAAATTTTGATAATAAATTCTAAATTATAATCTCGTTACCTCATCTCTTTATGTAACTTATTTCACAGCTGCAAAATCATTTAACTTTAAAGAAATTCACTTCAAAAAATATGTGCAAGTTCGTTTTTGAAATGCATACATTACTTTGAAATTTTTGAAAAATTTTTTCGTTTTCTTTTGTATTTATTCATGATCAAGTCAGGAAATTAGAAGAATGGATTTTTTTTTAGTTATTTATCGAATAAGTAAGCGCTCAATTGATTTCATTTTTCTATGAATCATTTATAAAAATTGATAGCCACCTTATCGATTTTTTTTAATTCTAAATATTAAAAAAAAATTTATTTTTTAAAATTTTTAAATAATGTTAAGACCACCATAATTTTTAATTAAAATAAGATTCATAAACAACAATCTTTGGATGAAATATAAAAAGATTTAAATTTTTTGTGTGTTATCTTTGAATATTGTTTATCTATAGATTAGGCTCTGTAAAAATAATGAGTCACTTTTTTTCTTTAATTTATTCAAAATATAATAATAATTAAAAAAATGAATTCAAAATGAAAAAATTGCCTATTTCTAAAGCGTATATTTTTAAATTTAAAAATTATGGATTTTGACTATGCTTTCGCAAAACACCAAATTGCTTTGACTAATGATCTTATCGCAAATAATCTAATTACAACCATAAATCTAAAAAATTTCAATTTATTGAATGCAATATCTACAGATATTAATATTGTGGATAAAAAAACAAATCTTTCCGTTAATCGGAGTGATTCGCCAAAGGCTTACTCGACAATGGGCGAAGCAACTATGTATAAAACAAATCGCCAAAATGATGGCGACAGCGAAATACTTCTGCATCATTCGTTATCAACAACGAACAAATTAGCCAATAAATCAACTACATCGTCAGGTTCCGGCTCAAATATTAAACATTCTGCACTCACCGAATCTAGTCAACTGAATCAAACTTCAAACTTGCCTACCCCAACAGGCTTGATTGAAGAAAATATACAGTGCTCAACTCTTATAGGATGGCTCTGTTCGCCGCCATTGCTTTGTATTCTTCTTTTAGGATACGCATGTTTCGGAGCTTTACTTTTTTATCATTTAGAATCAGGTGCCGAAAGATTGAGTGCAGTGAATGTAGCTTTTTTACGAAATAGCACCCTTCAACGTTTGTGGAATATCACATTTACGTTCAATATTTTGAATCAACAAAAATGGACATCAAATGCTACAAATGAATTAATCAAATTTGAGAAAGCTGTAATATGGATGGTTCGCAATTATGGATATAATGGTCTTATGAACCCATCTAATACGTTAGCTTCACATGATGCGAGGCATTATGATCAAAATGAACAGTGGACTTTAAGTGGTGCTTTTCTATATTCTTTAACTACCATTAGTACTATAGGTAAGCTTTTTCTAATTACCATTTCGATTAAGTAAACTAGTTTTCATATTTATTTTTTATTTTTCTTCTGCCATTTATCTATTCAATTTGATTCTTTTTACTTCGTTTTTAGATTTTTTTTTTTTAAATTTTCATTTTACTTTGAATGCCTATTAAATTTTTACTCACAGCATGTTTCGTAAACATATTTGTCTAGTTTAGGTATATTTTTGAATTCAACATTGTGTATGTCTGATTTTTATTTTATTTGATAACATTCTACTTAATAAATGAATTTGTACATTTTCTTTAAAAAATCTGTTTGATTTGACTTCCATTTTTTTTTGTTTAAAAAAATTTGAATTTTCAAAAATTCGTTTGCAAATAAAAATTTAAAATATATTTGCATTCACAAAAATTTATAAACATGTTTTTGATTCTTAATCAATAGTTTAAATTATTTGCTTTTTTTTCTGAATCAATTTACATTCGGCCTTAACAATCGTTTTCAAAAGCAAATAATTTTTTTTATCAATCGATTATTTTTTAGAATATCTA
>BLXL01003092.1:0-20374 GCA_023170135.1 Acarapis woodi | reverse complement strand
TTAAAATTTTTTCTGAGTAAAAATATGGATCGAAAAATTGATGATAAAAGATGCTTTTTGATAAAAAATTTTCTTTTTTTAATATTAAGGTGTTACAAACTACAATATTTAGAGATTCAAAGACAAGAAATTATCGATGGTAACAAATTATTACATTTAAATCATGGTGAAATAATTTAGTGACTAGATAGGGCGAAATAATCACTGATTAGGGTTATTCGAACATTAAAACTCGAAATAGATTCCTAATAAAGATAATAAAAAAGTATAAGCTACATTTTGTTCAAACGATTAATTGTATTAAAAAAATTTCATAAAATTTCACTAAAATTTTACTATCTAATAGGTCAAGTTAAATAATAATTTAGACTTAAAGGGTGAATTTAAAACCAAAGATTTTTTAGAACAATGCTGATGATAACTTGAAAGTATAAGATTCATTAATTCAATCTGTTGATTTAAATACCAGTAATAAAACATTTTACTTTTTTTCACATTATAGGTAGAGCTACTAAAAATTTTTCCATCAGTTTCATTTCAAATTTAAAATTTTTAAAAAAAAATTTTTTTTAACTAATTTTTTTAACAGCAAATATTTTTAGGGTGTTGGTCTCATAATTTATCTCACTTACACTTTAAACTTTAAAACAGTTTACTGTTTTTAAAATTTAGTATCTATTTTCTGTTGAAATTAGTTAAGGCTACTAATAGAATTCACAAATGAGTGGCTAATATTCTCGTAATTTAAAAATTATAACTCATAATAAGTTTAAATTTTTTTTTATTTCAATCACATCATAACTGTTTTGATTTTCACCAAGTTATTAATTGATTTTTTTGAATGCATAGATTCTTGAGAATTCAAATTTCATTAAATAATCCTTGGAAAAAATTTGAATTTCAAAATTCATCGCCTATGACAAAAACTAATTGTTCAATTAAATTATGTTGATGATTTCAATAGATAATATTTATTGAAAATTTTTTTTCCAATAATATAATTAAAGTGAAAAAAAAACATGTAATCATTCGAGAATATAAATTGAAACCAAAGTTACAAACTCCAGAATTCATTTTTGATAGCGGCTAATAGTTTTTCTTTACTAAGATAATGAATTTATGATTCGCAAAGAAATTTTTTTAGTATCATAAACAATATAAAAAATAGATATTATTAATTCATTAATTATGAAATGAGATTCAACAAAGCTATATCTTTTTTTATTTGAGAGTCGTCCCAAATATGATAACTATAAAAGTATTCTTTCAAGAAAAAACTTCATGAAAATTTTCTGCAATATACAATTAATAAAATAATTCTAATTAAGATCTTTTTTTTTATTTTTAATTTTAAAAACTAGTACCCTAAACTACATGATCAAATTTCTAAAATTTTGTTATATTTGAGATCTATGTAAAAAATATTGAAAACAAAAAAGCTTGAATACAGAGAAAAAACTTAATTTAATACAATGATCACATTCAGAGATATAAAATAATACGTAATATACGATAATTTAATTATTTGACAAAAATATCACTCGAATGTTTTATAGATATTTTTTCATTATTTCTAACTATGGTTCTTTTTTCGGCGAATTTTTCAGAAAACATGTAAATTTATCATTTGTTTGATATTTTCAATAATTTTATTTTTTTTTTTTTCATTTATTCAATAAAATTAAGAAAATTTTTTTTTTTTCAATTTTCGAGTAACAAGTCATGATAATTCAATCTTGTTCGAGTAAATTAAATTTATTTTTTAAAAACATTTGCAGATGATTTTAAAAAAAATTGACTTGCATGCTTTGAAAATTCTATTATCTTTGTATCCAATTTTATCCATTCCTCTTATTTACAAATCACAAAACATCAATATTTTAATCAATAAAAATTTTATTTAATAAAACTATTCAAACTTGAATTAATAAATTTGATCATTAGATATTATTTTACATTACTCCAGGGTCTGATAATTTAAAATTCAAATGGCATACCCTTTATTTATTAGATGTGCATGAATTTATTACGAAAATAAACTCAAATATATTTTTTTTGTTTTTGCTTTTGTTTTTAATCATTAAAGAATTATAAAAAAATTTATTCGAATCAATAAATATACAGTTTAAATTTTGATTTTCTTGTTTTTAATTTTTTCTCACTAAATCATCACTAAAAATTCGATCCTAATTTTCTTGGAAGTTTTAAACTCGTTCTTTTTTTTGAAAATTTATTGGGAACAATAATTTTGTAAATTTAATAAAATAGTTGCCTCTGGCAAAATGATTTCCAAAATTACCATAATTTACTTTTAGAGTATTTACATTAACGATCAAACGTATAAATATCAATTTAATTAATTCAAGTGATAGGTTTCAAAATAATTTTAATTTGCAGATCAAAGTTAACTTATTTGAAAACCTTTGTTTTTTTCTCTTTCTCAAATTAAAATTTTGTTGTTAAATTGAAACAGTACAAAAATGTGAATCAAATTATACTAAATAGAGATAAATTTATAGATAATTAGATTTTAGTTACTTTTTTTTATTTTTTTTTTTATATTTTTGTTATCTCTTTTAATATAATCTCGAATAACTCTATTAAATAGTAATACCTAAATTTTTCAAAAATATGTTTTTCATAAATTTCAAATCCTACACAAAGAAAATTCACCGAAATGAAGAAAAACTCGTTACCCATTCATATAATTTTTGCGATTTTTTTTAGTGAGAAAGTGTTACTTTTCTCTAGACAAGTTTTAAATTGAGTTTTTTTAATCTTACTCTATTTTGTCACAAAAAAAATTGAACAAAAATTATTTGTTCATTTTCGAAGTCTTATCAATTACAGTGACTTAAACGGAAAAAAATATTAGAAAAATTGTCTCACACAAAAAATTAACCGCTCTAATGTTGAAATAAAGTGAACTAATATAAAAATTTCTTTTCAAAAGTAATGAAATCCTATATTTGTCATTAAAAAAACACACCAATCGAGCAAGGTAAATTCAATTAAAAATTTTTAAAAAATATCTGAGAAAAAAAAATTGAAAAGACAGATTGAGAATAAAGTATTTATCTACCAGTCATTTTCACCTGTATACGATCTACATGTACAAATATTAGTATGATTAGCCTAGAAGATTTCCTAGTCTGTTGGCACAAAAACAATGATACCTATATCAGCTACTTGATATATTATTTGGTAAATGTGAAACAGTTTCGTCACGCTTGAATTCTGAAAACTATTGAAGGAAGCAAATCAAAAAAAAAAAAGAAAAGAAAATGCGCTCAGCAGATGATCTGCTCTGAAATTAGCTTGATGAACCTGAGTTACATACTATTTTTACATGCTTCATGCAACACGATTCAAAAGAAAAAAGAGAAAGTTTTTTATCACTTTAAATTATGCAAAAGACAGTGAAAAACAATTTCTAGCTTGGAAAACTAAAATGCATAAAGAAAACAAATTACTTTTCAGTAGGTGTAATGTTAAAATAATGATTTTTTGAGGAAAAATCTGCTTACTTGTTCACACAGAGTGACTATGCATTTTAAATAGACAATTACAAGACAATTTAGAGACTTTAATTTTTTTTTATTTGTGTAAAAATTCGTAATTTTTTTTCTATGTGGTTATTAATCCAATTATAAATATTTTTCAACGTTTCGAATCACTTCCTTCAAAATCAAAATTTTCAAATTTTAAATCAAGTGTCCAAATATCATAAAATTTGAATGCAGTGCCACGCGACTCAACAGGTCAATCATGATTTGAAAAACAGATGTTTCAAAAGTAATTTTTTTTCGAAAGACAATTATTTTATATACTGTAAGGATTCAATCTGCTTATAAGATTTTTTAAAATTTACAGATAAGTTAACAGAAAAATTCAAATCCTGAATATTTGGGAAAATTTCTTAGCTCAAGATTCATTGATAAACATATGCTAAGATCGTATCATAATAATTTGGATGCGATTTGAATAAAAATTAAAATTCAAAATATCTTATACAGTTTTTTAATAAAAATCCATGTTGGAAAATTTTTAAAACTAAATTATTTTTTTTTTGAATTATCAACATATTGAAAATTATTCATATATCAATAAACAATAAAAAGATTACAAGTTTCAAGTTGTATTATTAAAATTGAATAAGAAAAATTTTTTGAAAGTTTTTATTTATGCGCAAGAAAAAAAATAAATTAAAATTTATATCTAATAGAAATATTGTTTTTTATTGATATACTCAAAAAAGACCAAAGAGTAATAAATTAGTTCAGATTCGACATTATCAATTTCAAAAATAATTGGGGGTAAAAAATTTAAGGCTTTAAAAATTTAAATTTTGAATTTCAAATTCAAAAAATAAAAAATTAATATTTATATTATATTAATTATTATATATTTATTGAGTAAAACAAATGTTAAATGATTAGAAACAAATATAATTTATCTAGTCAATTCATACTAAATAAGAAAAGTTATTTCATTAAATTTTTGATACATCAAATAAATTTAAAAATGAATATATCTTTTCATAAAAATTTTTTTTCATTTCTCTAAATTAAAAAAACATTCGAAATGCAAATTTTTAGAAAAAGATCAAGGTAAAAAAATACGAAAATTATTTTCTGCATCATTATGAGCGCAATTTATTTATTTTGTGAAAATTTTACTTTTCAATCTAATATAAATGGACAATGATCTATTCTCCAGAAAATATATTGAAAAAATAAAAATACCTCTCGACTTAGTTTTCATAGTACAGTTTAAGTTAATTATTTTTTATGATCTATTGTAGTGATATCGTCAGACCTAAATTTAATTTATTCTTCAGGCTATCTTGTAGAGGAAAAATTATAAAATTCATGAATTTTACTACATTATGTTGTGATGAATTATAAATTTCAGATTTATTGAAATATTATAGTCTTCCTTTTTGAAAAAATAAATTTTTAAAACTGTTTCAAAGGAAATTTAAATATTTAAAAAGAATGTCTTTTTTGATTCATGAAAAATGAATAAAAACAATCTCCAATATAAATATCGAAATATATTTTTTATAATTTTGAAAAAAATGCTCTGTAAAAAATAATTAACCTCATTGAATTTTTTATTAAAATATTTGATAACTATTTATATTATATTCATTTTATATCAAGCTATTTAAATATAATCGATTTGGAAATATATTTTTGAAAATATTTTTGAAAAATTGCAGAATTTTTTTTGGTAAAAGCACCTAACAGCAAAAGTTTTTGTTGTGTATTATATATTATATGTTATAGCGCAAAAAGTCAATTAAGCAAATATGTGAAAAATAAAAATTCTAATTCAAATTAGAAGGAGTGAAGGCTAGATTCGACGATAATCGTTATGAAATTATGGTGGTGATTCACTTTTATAATTTATAATTGTTCATAGAATAAGTAATGATAATATATTTTATTGCAATCCTGAAAATTATATATGTCATCGTTTGATTGAATTTTTAACAAATGGTTGAAATTAGTCTAGAATTTTTAATTTTCGTAAATCAAAAATTTTTTGAAACACTAAATCTTATTGAATAAATATTATTCATTTAATGATATTCGCATAATTCCAAATGAATGGATTTTCATGGTTAAAATTATAGGTTCTATAATTGAGTAAGCTAAAAAGTCACGAAAACTCGTGCAAATAAAATCTGCAATTTTTTTTTCTTTGGTGGTTTAACAGTCGGTGGTTTATAAAACATTTGAAAAATTATTTCGCGAAAATGTCAAAGGATAAAATTTATTTATGTTTTATCACATGATTCATGTTTCAGGTTCGAAAATTTTTAAAAGTACTTTTTCTTAAGTTAGACTTACTAAATTTGATAAAGCAAAGAATAATTTTTTAATAATTTTGTTATCTCATAAAAAAAAAAAAAAAATGATATCTACCATAAATAATATCTTTTGTATGTTAGAAATGCTAAACCCTTTCAAATGAAATTGCAAATAATCATTAATAAATTAAATTTATTTTTATTTATTCACAATTGAAAAATAATTATTTTGCATCAAAATATGAACCGTAGATTGTTCGATACAGTATCTTCATACATTAATTAAGAAATTTTATCTTATTAATTTGAGATTTTGTGCAAACAAATTTTCATCGGTTTAGTTTTTTTTAATTATGAGATCGTTGTATACAAATAATCGATTAAGAATATAAATACAATTAAAACCGATCATGTCATTTGAATGGTTTTTTTGAAGAAAACATTCAAAAATTATATCGATTGAAGCTTATTTCAATTTTTTTAAAAATCATTCAATATTTCAAAATATTAAGAAAAAATTTTACATCTTAAATTTAAGTTAAATATTTTCTTAGAAACTAATCGAAGAAGTTGAAATAAGTAATTTTCGTTGCTGAGAAATATTGTATTGAAGTGATCACGATTTCAATTTACAGGTAATTACAACAGGTTATTTCTAATAGTTCTTTAATTTTCTTATTAAATATTTATTAATCATCAAAGTTTGCAATGAACTTTGAACTTTTTCCTAGCCAATCATATTTTAAAAGTACAACAAAAAACTGAAAGCTGTGTGAAAAATTTTTGAATTTGTATAATTAGTACTAGATAAAATTTACAAATTGTAATCGATTTATTCGTAACGAAATTTAAAATATAAAGAAATATCATTTTATGTAAGCTCGAAAAATCGTTACAAATAAAATAAATAAATAATCTTTATATAAAAAAAGTCCTAAATTTCGCATTTCATAAAAAAGTATCGTTCTTATCATATATGATAATTATCGTGTTTTGACAAATTATAAATTGTTAAAAATTTATAATTTGTTCATTCATAAATTATTCCATTAATAATTTGAGCAATTTTTCACTTGGTTTGCACTATTTTTATCTTAATAGACATTATTTTTACAATTATTTTCTGAATTGTTATTACACTGTAAATAAGTAATTTTGTATTAGTTATAGAAGAAGAAAATTTAGAACCAAATTATTTCCCGTTTTAATAAATGCTTAAAATGTTTAAAAATTGACCTGAAAAATTCTTTGAAATTTGAATTTAAATTATTTTCAATTCAGAATAGCCTAAAGTGACTCCAAATCGTGGCGAATATGAACAATTTATAAGATTACTTAAATTTACTTTGACTACAACTTCTCATAATTTACAGTCTAAAATCTACAAATGAGCGAATTTCTATAAAATTGCAATCCATTTAGCTGACTTTTAATTATGAATTATTCAGTTTATATAAGTTCTTAAGGAATCAACATAAAATTCAAGTGATTTCTAATTGTGAAAGAAAAATTTACATTAAATTCACGAACACAAGATCCAAATAATTTAAGACAATACAAATTGAAATTGTTGAAAAATGGAATCTGACGTCTTGGGCTGATAATAAATATAGCTTAAATATTATTTGTTTTTATACGTTTAAATAAACTTATATCGAATAATTTTGATTTATACATGCTTTCAACGAAAAAAATATTCATATTTAAAATTTATACAATACAGACAAAACTGATTGCCAGTTAAATTTAGTTAGTCGAAAACAATGAGATTTCCTTAAAAGTCTATATAAATGAAAAATTGCATAGAATAGAATTAACGGAAATAATTAACATCAAAACTAAATAAACTAAATTTTTATTATTATAAATAATATATATAGTTCAAAATATATCATTTAATAAATTGCAGTCGATTAATCGAGATG
The DNA here is from genome assembly GCA_023170135.1 of Acarapis woodi. Taxonomy (NCBI): domain Eukaryota; kingdom Metazoa; phylum Arthropoda; class Arachnida; order Trombidiformes; family Tarsonemidae; genus Acarapis; species Acarapis woodi. The sequence goes on along the minus strand of BLXL01003092.1, from coordinate 12,631 downwards.
TTAAAATTTAAACATTAAAAAGCGATCTGAGTATTCGAATCCCATTTTTTTAGCGAAAAGATTCTTTGATTTTATTTCGTAATAAAACATTCAAATACGATTTTTTTCGAAATTGTTTTTAAGCAGCTGTTATCAATTTCGAATAAAAAGTTAAATATATCAAAATTTAAAAATTTCAATGACAATTAAATATTAGTCAGAAAATGTTAAAATTGATTTTTTTCATTTGTGAACGGAAAATATAAAGAGCTTATAAGTGTTTCATATAACTTATATTTATATAACTAAATTTTTTTCATGAAATCGGAATTTATTTTTTCAAAATTTATTTGCGATAATTTATAACTAAAAAAGTTACCATTTTAATTTAAAAATTTCAATAAATATGAACTATTATTGTCAGAAATACATATCAATAATAAGTAATTATTAATTATTAATTATTAATTATTAATAATCAGGCTTCAGCCGCATTATAAAACACTTTAAAAAAATAAATTAATAGTTCCTTTATCTTTTGATATAAAAACTGAACATAAACTTGATTTCAAAAGCAAATATTAATTTAAGCAATAAATTTACTTTCTTGATGCGATCAATTTGTTACCTGAAAATTAACATCAAAGTTAAGCATTTACTTATAATTTTTTGTTAATTTTAAATTCAAAAAATAAAATTATTCCTCAAATGTTAATATAAAATTGAATTTTTTTTTCTGCAATAAATGAGCAACTGATTAGGTGTATGAGTATGAAAATACAAATTAGAATTACAAAATTTATAAGTTCAAAGACGAGTATTATTATGAAAGATGCTGGATAAATTTTTAGGTAAGAAAAACATGTTCATATAAATTAACCAAAAAGTTCGATCAAGCTGGCTTACAATATTTTACATTGAAATAATCAGAAGATGATTGAATGATGAATGAAAAGAACACTTGTATGATATAAATAATATAAGTAAAAAGAGCATCGATCTTCTAATTGTTAAAACACGATCTTTAATATTACATGTAGATGCTTTTAGGCAGAAAACCTAAATAAGTTGAGCAAATAATATTTGAGCAGATAAATTTGTCCAATTTTTATTCCAGCAAATTTAAGTTTAAAAAAAATTAGGTAAGAAAAATAGGTAAAAAAAAAGCAACAAAAATAAAAAAAAATATAATTACAAGCTATAAATGTGATACGTCCATTTTGTTAAACAGAAAGTATATAGCTTAATCAAGTCGGTCAGAATATATTTGTGAATGAGTATTTTATTGAGGAATCATATAAACATTAAAACTGTTTATCCTAACTTATGTAAATTATACTCAATCAAAAATTTTGCTTGTAAGTGATTTATAATCATCAGAACTCATTTGTGATGATTGTTAACTAGAAATTCGACAACGACCGCAAAGGTATAACTCTCTGAACTCATAAGTTTTAGTCAAATATTTTTAAAACTTGTAAAATGAAAATAATTAGCTTTCATAAACACGTTTACAATTAGTATCTTTTCTTTTTTTTAAAAAAAAAAGAAAACAGAAGGTACTGAACTTTCATTTTGCAAAATTGATCTTAGGCGGTACAAATTAATTTTAAAAATAAAAAAATGCTTGAGATCAATCTTTCGAAATTTTATTTATCTTTTCATCTTCTCAGCAAGATTCTTTACAAAATACGATACAACATTGCGTCAGATTAAATCCTGATGAATATTTTTGTAAAATTTAGTATTGTATTGTATATTCTGGTTCATTTGTTTTATAACTTTGAAACAACAATAACACAAAATCTATATATGCAATACATTCAGGGAATAATTTCTTACAACATTTGGACTGGAGAATAAAATTGATATTTATTTGAGGTATCGAGCTACCTGAAATTTATTTCTTTTTTTTTCGTCACAAAAAAAATTCCTTAGTTCAAATAGATTATGTGATTCCAATTGTGTTATGATAATGTGAAATCAAGTTTAAAAACATGAAATTACGATTCCTTTTATTGTTTCAAAATTCAATTTTTGAGACATATCTCAAATCATATCATATTTTAATATGCATATGAAAATTTTGCTTTTTTTAAATTATCAATAAAAATTCAATATCCATTTAGGATTATTGAAAAATTGGATTTTGTTCGTATTCATTGATATTATACAGCCGATCGCTTTTCATACAACATCAAGCATTGAATTTTGAATTACTTTCTTCTTTATCATGTGATATGCGTTTTAGGATTTCGCAATCAATATTGTAATTTTCCTTTATTTATAAACATAATATTATTTTATCTATATGTTGAGATGAAATCTAGAAAAACAAAAAAATTTTAGACTTAAAATCAAATAATGAATAAAAGACTGAATTTTTTTTATATAATAAATCAAGGTTTTGTGTAGCAGGTTTTAATTTGATGTTAATTTATAAAAAAGGCACATCATGAAAATATTATTTTCTGAATTGTGATTATTTTCAAATATAAACTATGAACCTTGAAAAAAATTATGCGTAATACGATTATTAAATGAATATTGCATATGTATTATTTTCAAATTGAAATTATTCCTTTTATTATCTTAATTTTAATTAAGATATAAATCAAAACAGAAAAATCATATTGTGTAGAACTTAGGTAGGAATACTAATGAAATCTTTATTTTTAAAATTTTAAAATTGTCTTGTAGATGAAAGTAATAAAATTACATATATAATTTATAAATATTTAAGTTCTTGAAATAAATTAGATACATTTGTTGTATGAATTATGATTGAAAAAAAATTAACTATAAATTAATATTTTAGATTTTGTGTTATAGAATAAAATATAAATAAAAAAAAAAAAGATAGTAGATAAAAAAATTAAGAAAAAAATTACGAAATTGATGTAAAAAAATGGAAAATAATTGATAAATGTTTTATCAATTGTTTAGGGTTAAAAAGGTGATGAGATCGAAAAATATTTTAAAAATATAGCGATCATGTTTAGTTTTTAAAAAATTTGTCAGCTAAAATTTTGATATTGGATCACTTTGAAATTACTTTGTTAGCATCATTTATTTACTACTTACAGACATATATTAAAACTGTTTCACAATAAAAAAACGGAACTTCAAATTGACACAACTTGAATACAAAAAACAAATGCAGAAATTAATTTCTTTTTAAAGATGTAGTTCCTTAAAAATCGTCAAGCATCGTTGAAAAACATTTTAAAAAAAAGGCAATACTGCAAATGGTGAAAATAACATGAAATACTACTCAAATAGCAAAAGGAAATTCAATGTATAGAAAAAGATTGAAAGAACAAAATACACGTTTTAAAAAATTATTCAAAAGTTATAAAACCTTGTAAAAAGTATTGTAAAGTGATAAAAAAAAAGATACAAATGATAAAAATTTTTTTTAAATATAACTCAATTTTTGATTATATCGCAAGGCAATAGAGCCGATTGAGTCAAATGAATGGACACCAGTTGATTCTTCTTAAAGTGAATTTCAATGTTTCAAACAATATTATATCAAGATTGAGAACTTGAGTTAATGATCAGATGAAGTCTTCAAAAGTTTGTATTTTTAACATGTTTCTCATTTTTACAAGTTTAGTTTTGTGAATTATTTTGTATATTTTGACTTTATATAAGAAGATATATTAGAATTCCAAATTCATGATGCTGAAACACGGAAAATCAGTATTCAGACTAGACCTACTTTCGTTCCTTCAAATTTTCTAAGATTCACCTCTTGCAAATTATAATATTATTTGAAGAACAAAAAAAATTTTCTCTTTTAATTGAAAAAAAGCATTACAACTTGTGGTCTTCAAGTATTTAATGTATATTCGTTTGAAAAAAGCAATCACAAAATGAGAATTTTTAATTGTCTACTTATACTGTTTTTGAAAATAGAATGAAAATTTTTCGAAATTTTTTCAAATGTTTTGATCATCTAAAAGAGATAATGATTTAGAAAGGAAATTGTAGATAAGTTTTTCAAAAGTCATTCAAAAATAATTCTAAAATTTTAGCTTTTTACAATAAGGTTTGAACTTGAACTTCTCGAATATATTCTTCGACTTTAAATTGAGAATTTTCATTATTTATCGAAAGTTTTTATTAATTTAAGTTTAAGTGCCCGGACTATTTGGAATTTGAGAGACGATTCAAAAATTTATGGACAAACACGTAAAATACATATTTAGAGGACTCTTTCACCCAGATTCATTCCCAAAAAAATACTTGATTTCAAAAAGCAATTAAAAATGAAGAATAGCAAATACTCAAATAAGTTTTTTACAATTCGAAAAAAATTTTAATTTTCGAACATTATCTACCGCAATCTAAATGCAAATGAAAACATAATTTTTTAATAATTATACTCTTTAGACGATTTATAAAATTAAATTTATTTTACTGAACTTAAAATTTTTAGACGTACAAGTTAAAATTATATTTGTCGATCGTGTAATTTGATAACAAATATTAAACATATATTTTTTTGAATGATTGATTTAAAAAATATAAATCGAAAAAATAGATCTTGATCGGTCGCGAAAGACTTAATAGTCCACTCCATAGTGATAAGAAAAAAGACAAGAATTGAAGTTTAATGATTAGGGAAAAATTTAAAAAATACTTATTAAATTTATTAAAATGAAAGAGTATTCTTTTTAAATATAAACACATTAAGGGTAAATATAAAATTTTATTATCGAAAAATTTCGTAATTGAAATCGCTTAATGCGTTTTTACATATTTTTTTACAAATATAAAATCATATTCACTTAATGTTTCCCCATAATATACAATTTTCCTTAATAAAGGTATTGAGTGGTTAGGAAAAAAAGATGAAGAATTATTGTTTGAATATAATTAATAAAAAATTGACCTAAACGGAATAATGTATTCAAATTTGAGATTAGTTTTCTTTTATTTCTAAATGACGAAATTTATTTGTATAACTTTCTTTTTGGATTACATATCAGAATAACTTTTTTTTTACCTTAATCATTTGTAAGTATTAAGCAATAATCGGATATTACCTTGAAAAATTTGATGAATGATCATGATTGCAAGTCATAGTAACTAAAAAAATTCAAACAAATATAATTTCTAAACTTTGTTCAAAATAAATTAGATTCACAGCGAGATTTTTTTGCTTACTAAACAAATTTTTACAATAGATTTATTAATTAAAATCTTTTATTTTATTATTTTGATTAAAAATTAAAATAAATACCCAAAAGGAAATAATACTCGATTCGCCTATAGGCGAGAATAGAGTTTTTTTAAAATTTACCACTTAAATGAGTATAATCTGGAATTTTATACGTCATTTTCAAATTTAAATTTTCAATGTGATGCTTTGAATTATGTTCAAGTAAAAACTTCACAGTGAAAGAAAATTGATTTTCCGCTCAATTGAATAATAACACATTATTGAAAAAAAAAAAAACAAATTTTTTGAACATTTTTCAAACGATAAGTTTATTGAATGCTTTTAAGATTCATTGAAGCAAAAAATAATGGCACAGTTAGCAAAGGCTTGAAAAGATAAATGAAACAATTTAATGAAAAAAATTTTCCAAGCATATGTTTATTTTTTAAATAGAATCAACAGGTAAATAAATTGAGCTATTTAATTAAAATGCACATTAGGTACATAATCGAAAAAATAATGTTGCTAATGAATCAAATTTAATGAGTTAACAAGGATGAGATAAATAATTACATAAATTTTATAAGTTTGTCTACTAAATTTCAACTCAATCGTAAGAAATATTTCCAAGCGTCTAACATCAAAAAAAAGGATTCAATAACTTAATTTTCATTAGAAAAAAAAAAAAAACTTAAATAGCAGTTTTTGAGAAGAACGAATCTAAATCTAAGACGAATCATGGCTTTTTCTGTTAAATATTTTCTTGATGACTATCAGAATATTTATTTGAAAAAAAATTCTTCAAAATTTTTGATTTTATTTTATATTTAACGTGTTTTGGATGGCATCAAAACATTGCCTTAAAAAATTTATAAAAAAAAATCATGAATGGAATATTCGCTTTAAATTTCAAATGAGAATAAAAAAAAAATTATGATGATGATAATAATAATAAAAATTTAAAAAATTAAAATATTTTTACAATCAATTGAATGATTATTTATGAATAAAAAATTAAAAAAAAAATATATAGTTCAAACATGAAGATTATAAATCTGAATATTATTTATTTTTATAAAATAATGTCTTTTATACTGGAGATTAGAAAATGACTGATCACACAGATTAAGGGTCAAATGCAGGTGTGAAAGTAGATTTGAAATCAAGTAAATGATAGTTTTTTTGTGTATTATTTATCAGTAATACATTTATAGACTAGTATATATAATTTTAATGATTCATGACATTTGACAAAGTATATAAATGTGTCAATAAATCTCTAAACAAATTTATACAGAAGTCAGAATGTAGAGGAGTAAAGATTAAAAAAAAAATAATAATATTCGAAAAAAATGTTTTTCAAATTTTATTAACATACTATATCATACATTTTTAGCTTGATTCCTAGTACTAATGATTCTGATTAAGCATAAAAATAAATACACTTTTGAAAAAAAAAATCTTTTTTGCGCCAATTCCAGAAAAAACTCAAATAGAGAAAAAAAAATTAATTGAAAAATAAAATTTATAAATTCTTGTGTATTGAAAATGAAATGACTAAAAATTTAATTTCTTTTCAAATAATAAGGAAAAAATGAGAAAATTTTTTGTGATTTTTCTTAAAAGATAATTATCAGTCCATTTGCAAAAAAAGTAAGAAAAAAAAGAATTTGATTGAAGATGATTTTTTTAAATATTTGGAAATTAGATTTCTTTCACTAAATATACAATTTAGTTGATATTCAAAATGAAAAAGAATGAATTTTAACTTTTTATAATAATATATCGAAGCAAAAATAAAGAGTTAAGGTTTTTCAGGAATCAGAAATATCAGGCTCGATACGATGTTCGAATATTCTTTTATAAGCTAATCTTTAGATTCATTTACATGTTTAAGATGATTAATTTATTATTAAGAAAATAAATTGAAAAAAGAAAATAATGAATTTGGCGCATTAAGGACTAAATCATTAGTACTCAATAACCTCGACCAATCGTCTCAAATCTATAGACATATTTCATGAAAATTTAAAGTTGTATAAATTTTAATCGATCTAAAGTTTATGTTTAGATACCACAATTTGGAATTTATTATTTGAAAAAATTCAAAAAGATGACAAATAAATAATTATGATTATTTATGATTTATAAATAATGGAGACGATGATCATTTTTAACATCCCTCAATTTTCATTTTACTATCAAAATCAAAAATGATTTTAAGATTTTTTAATACATTATAAAAAATAACAGTGTGATCACACAAAAATTTCATTTTGTAATATTTTTCTTATAATGATTATAACCATATTTTCATTTGAAAAATAATAAAACAAAAAAATAATTAAAGGTATAAATTTATAAAATTTACTTTTTAATGGTAAATAATACTTGGATGAAATGAAAACGTCATCTTTTTAAAATTTAGCGATTGGGAAAATCGATGAATAATAATTTGATTCATTTACACCTTACTGTAAATCGGAAAATTTTATCTTAATTGAAATTTATTTTTATCAAAATTATTAAAAAAAAAGGTATTTTTAGTTTTGTTTATAATCTAAATTTTTAATGATTTTTATTAGTGTAGTATGAAAATTTAAAATTGAAGAAATATATGTTTTGCTAAAATATTTTATCTAAATTTATATTCTAAAAAAAACTACATGACTATAATATTTAATTCATTTTGTTAGCACAAAATATTAAATTAATGATCCTTACTTAAAAATGACAATTTTATTGAATATTAAAATCATTGATTGTATTAATATCATTTTGACTTTTATTATTTTAATGATTCTCGATTTTTTGTAGTCAATCAGAATGACAAAAAATATGGAATTCACTTGTAGCTTCAAGATAGAATACTTTGGGGCTAAAATAAATCAAATTCAATCTTTTTTTAATCAAATTTTTATTAATCATTTAACTTTTCAATCCGAATAATCCTGATTAGATAAACAAATTTATTAAAGAAATTTTTTTTTTAAATTTTTAATCTAAAACAAACTATAAGTGCAAACAATGATCGAATTGTATTTTAAGCATGCAAATAGTCACCTAAATATTAAAAGGAAACTATTTTCTGGAGATGCTAAATACATCTAATTCATTTAACCTGTAAGTTATAGAATTTCTATTTGAGTAGAAAGATTTTCGATTTCTTAAATTTAGAATAAAATCTTCCTGATAGTTTAGTTTATTTGAACAGTTTTGAATTAAATATTTCTTGGTGAAGGTCGAATTAATTTAAAGAATTTCGAATAACTTCACTTCATATTAATTAAAAATGAATTTAGATGTTCATAACATGCAAAACATCTCTAATTTCGAAAATTAAGACAAATTTTTGAAATTATTATTTTTAGAGAAATAAAAAAATAAAAAAAGTATATCACAGTAAGTCGTGAGTAAAAAAATTATATCGTACATATATTTTTTTGACACTATGAAAGCTACTTCAATAGGCCACAGTTTAATTTTTATAATTCGATTGCAAATTTTGTAAAATTTTGATTTAGCAAAGAATTTTCAAGCGCACTAAAGGCCTCAGTCTAATTTTCTTTATTTTTTCTCATAGATTTACAATAATAATATTTGTTTCAAAAGAAATTTTTATTTATTTATTTTATTTAAGATTTTAAATGAAGATTTTATTTATCAAATGAGCCAATTTATGATTTGTTATTTAGGTTTTTTTTAAAAATTTAAAAAATTAAATTTTGAAATCTAGATTAATATTCTTTTTTTATTTTCAATTTTTCAATCTTGAATAAATTTTAAGAACAAATTCAGAAATAAGTTCTAAGCATTGTTAAGCAATGTGCTACATTTGAATAATCAAACAAGATGATTTGAGATTAAAAGTAAATCTTAAGATAAATTTTTTTTTTTTCACGTTTTTTTAGATAAATTTACATAAACATTTACAAGATCTAATTTTTATAAAAGTTTAAAAACTTTTAAATGTAAAAATATTCTTTTTTTTAGTCTAACATCATGATCAATGAAATTCGCAAAGAATAATTGGGGTTTGTCTTTTCAAATTTTAAGGTGGGTGTTCAAATTTAATTCTTTTACTTAGAATGATTTTTATTTGAAAAAAAAATCGCATGTAGATAAGGAAACATGCGATTCATTTGATCAATTTTTGAAAAAATTTCTGATGAATTATTTTCACTAGTATCTTACACACAACTTCTTGTCTTTTAGTAGCATTTAATGTGAAGTTTGCATCTTTAACTCAATATTTTTAGATGTCCATTAACAAAGTACTAAAATTGAATAATAATCAGTTTATATCGATATATAATTCGGAATGTTTTCTATTATAGTTTGATTTTCAGTAACTTTTCAATTATATAATTTCATTATTATTTGATTTTGTACTCTTGATTATACGAATATGAATTTTTTATATAGTTCATAAAATAAAATCTATGTATTATATTTATATATCATTATTTTTTTCATACATCTCAATATTAGTGATCTTGTGTAATTTAAATTATTCTATTCGAAAAAAATTATTTTTTAATGAGCTCAAAATTGTGATTAAAGCACCTCAATACGTTAGGAAAAATTAGGTTAAGAATTCTAACCTTTTTTGTAAACAAGTGTTTGATTTCACATTCTTTTTTTGTTTGTATCTTTAAGATACATTTTTTATTGTAAATAAGAAACACAGTACACCCATAATAATAGTGAATAATGATCTGATACAAACTACTCAACATCATTTCACTTGCATGTGCGATGCACTGGTTTAACTTTATAATCATTGCTTGATTCATTCATCAAAGTATTTTTATGTACTTTTCTGATGAATACATGCAAAAATACATTAGTCAATATAAAACCTTGAAATTCAAAAAACAACACATAATTTTTAAGATACATTTGAAATAAAATCTTTTGGCCGAATGCATTAGATTCTTTTTTGTAGTTTTTGAAATGTTTAGCAAGTCTTCAAAATACTTGGTCATAGGATTCCAAAAATAATTGAGATTGAGAATCAAATGATTAATAAAAAACTGCTGGCACAGTTTATTTCAGTTGCTTTGTTTCATACAATTAAAATTTAAATTAAAAGAACAAAATAAAAGTATGTTGAAATTCATTGATTACATGGCTAATCTTTTTTTTAAGTTTTCTAGTGGTTATTGATCTTTTTCGTTTATAATTGAAATTATCAAATTTAAAAAATTTCATAATTTGTGATTTGCAGAGAGCAGAATTCATTTTTCAATTCAATGGATGGTTTAAATATTTCGACGTTTGGTAAATTATATTTCGCATTTAATTAGATTTAAGAATCATGTTTGTAAGTTTAAAAATTTTTTGGTAAAAAATGATTGTGAGGAAAATCTGAAAAAAATCGGATCTTAGAATCAAAATAAAACAAATTGATTGCATAAACCTTAATCACAGATAAAAAATTATCACTGATAAGAATTTTCCAAATAAATTATTAGTAAATTTTTCAAAAATTATTAATTAATTAAACGTATTTCCGATAAAATATTTTAAAAATCATATTTTTATATTTAAAATCAATGGCTTGTTTCAAGTTTTCTTAACTTTTGATTTCAAAATATGTGATAAAATTGGATAAAATTAAAATTAATTTAGTGAATTAAACAGATTTTTTTTTATTATAATTACGCCAATAAATGAAAACTAAAAATATTTTATGAGTGAAAAAAATGTCAAAAAACCATAAATAAAAAACTTCAAGCATTATTAAATAAGTAAATTTTCATAATTAGTAAGTCAATTTGAAAGGTAATTAAAAATGATGAAAACAAAAAGTAAAATATTCATAATGATAAACTATTCGATAAATTCAAAACTAAAATTATTTTACTCAATATCCTTTTGGCAATATTTTGACACTTACCTAGATTAAAAAAACTTACACCAGTAAAATTCACAGACACGCATATCAAAAGTTATTAAAAAAAAATCAAATACTTAAATAATATACTTAGAGACTAAACAGGAAATTTTTCCACTGAAAAAATACGTGAGAAATATTCAAACAATATCAAACCAAAATAAAAGTTATTTGGTGTACAGTTGAAATTAATAAAAAGTTCAATACCAAACTTTAAAAAATTTTTCACGCAAAAAAAAATATATAGACTGATGTTTTCCGAGTACAAGTCTAAAACTAACTGACCAGTCTTCTGAACATATAATGAACTTAAAGCGAACGTAAAAGGGCAGGTACTAAGTAAGTTTGTAAAATATCGACAAAAAAAATTGAGCTCTTGGTACTATTTCATTGTTCTAAAAGTAAGTGAATAGTTTTTAGCCAAACCTTCCCTCGCAATATGATTCTCATGCAATGCTTGGATGATTTTTATTCTAGAAAATTTTAATGCATAATTTTGTGTTGAAAAATGAACATTTATAATTAATTATATGAAAATACTTAAATTTTCCAAATTTATACATAAAATTAATTGGAATTGTTTTTTGCTAAATTTCATTTTAAAACAAAGAAATTAAAAATTCATCAGACCAACAATATTGAAATCAGACTATCAAGATAAAATTATTTAAATTTAAATACTTATAAAATAATTCAAACTCTTTCATTTAATAATTTTCATAGATAAATTAGTAATTGTGTATTTATTAAAAAAAAAAATTCCTTATTTTGAATCGATAATAGTTTTAATCAGTAGTCATTTGAAAAAAATATTTGAAATATTGAGATGGACTATAAATACAAATAATATAATTATTATTCTTAAAATTATAGATAATTTTCACAGAGAATAAGAAATGTAAATTGCAAATAAGGTAGTTATCATTTTTCAAATTACAGCCATAAACATAAAAGTAAAATTTACACTAAAAAAGCGAAAACAATCAAATCAATAAAAAGTTTTAATTAAATGATTATTGTGGGTTACTAAATTTTATCATAAAATAAAAAATCATAATTTTCATAAATATAAAATTTTTTTTTGATTTTACGATCTAATCTTTTTGTTTCTTGATTAAATTTGAAAAAAAAAACACTTAATTTGGTATTATATAATTTATTAATTTATTTCAAACTAGATTTTTACCAAAATTTTTTAAGAATCAACATGTATTTTCATTTTTTTTAGTCTGACACATATTTGTGAATTATTAAAATTAATATCCGAAATATTTTTACAAACACATTTTAATTATTCGCATCATTTTATTATAAAATTATAAAAACCTTGAACACTAAAAAATATTTCAAATGTAAGTGATGTCAATTTAAAAAATTAAAAAATAGAAATCAAACAAAAATTTTAAAAGATTGAGACTGAAAAAGATTTCAAAGCTTAAATTCAAAAGTTTTGAAATTTAAACGTCGTAATATTTAGGTGAAATGAAAAAATAAACTTTTTCTCAATATACGAAGTGAAATTTTAAAGAGAAAAAAGTTATCTTTTGTGTTTTATAAATATATTATGAGTTTTCAATTATGAA
>BLXL01003090.1:0-37189 GCA_023170135.1 Acarapis woodi | reverse complement strand
TATAAAGCTTATTATTATATAGCTTTATTTTTATGCCGTTATTTTCTGATTAATTATTTTAATATCTATCGAAACATAAATCGACTAAAAATTTAAACAATTTATTCAGAAAGTTTTGTTTTATAATGTGAGTTTTCAAGATGCGGATCTTATTAACTGCTTCGTGACAATCAATCAATTACCTAATAAAATTCTTTTTTATTTTTAGTTATTATAATGTGATTAAAAAATAGATTATAATACTTTTTTTATGAATCATTAAAATTTCAAATGATTTTATATGTTGAATCAATTTATAATATAATAATAATTAATTGTGAAATCGATAAGTATATATTCTATTTTACAATTGATGAGAAAATTCTAGAATCAAATTTCATTAAATGATTTTGAATATTTTCAGTTTTGATGGGAATTTATAATTAATAATAATTTTTTTCGAAGCATTCTGTTTGGTTCTAAACCTAAGTAGAAAGAAAATTTTTAATGCCCAACGTAAAAATTTGGCTCAATTTTAGATTGCCTTGAGATAAAGAAATTTATTTTTATAGTGTATTTCAAAAATTAGTCTCTTTAGTGAAAATTCAATCTAATTAATACAATGAAGTTTGAAATTTTTAATTTTATAGATTTATATTTAATAAATCTTACTATATGTTGAGTAAAAAAAGCTTAATATTTTTAAATGCTATACATATGCCCTAAAATAATTTTTAACTTCCTAGAAAAAAGTTGCTAAAAAAACTACCTAGTTTTGAAATTAAACAGATTATTATCGTATCAAATAAATAGAGACTACTAGATTTGACCTGCTTTGTTATTTATAGTATCATATAATAGCCATATTTCACATTTCATATTGTGGTTGTCATGCAACTGACCAAAACAAAAATACTACAATTATTTAAATCATAATTTAGTTTCTAATTAAAGGAATGTTATGGAATTAGACATTTTCTGGCAAAAACATACACCCAGCATAGTATCAAAATATTTGACCTTTTTAATATTTAATATGGCTTGATCTTATACTTATGAACAAAAAAAAACAAAAATAGAAATATTGAAAAAAATGGTGTATTTAAAAACACCTTTTTACAATTATAAAATTATAAATTATCAAATTAAAAAATTGTAAGACAAAAAAAATATTCTTTTTATTTAATTTGAAATAGTTTCAACAATTATTTTTCAGAAATCAATCATTCATATTTAAAATTATCTGTTATATTTATTGATCACTACAAAAGTATAAAATTATGACGAGAGACCTGCCGATAAGTTCGAAGTACATTGCGATCATAATAACTTGATCAAACTAAAATTATTTTTGATTTTTCTTTGACCATATTTCAATAATAAGTAAATTAAATAATTTGTAAATGTGCTTGAATATTTTAGATTCTAATGACAATTATTCAAAAAAAATTGTCTTTAAAACTGTATTTTTAATTTAATCGGAAGAGAATTTTTACTCTTTGGAACAAAATTTACAACAACGGCACTCAAGATATGTTAATTTCTTCGAAACGAACCTTCTTTATATTGGCTTTGTTATTAATTATCGAAATGGCGATAGGTAAGATTTTTAAATATTTCATGTTAGCTAGATAATAATTTGTTTGAATATAATTACATATTTTATTATTGATACATAAGAAATAATAAAAGATTTTAAAATTTAAGGTCAAACAACAACGCAAAAGCCAAAAAAAAAAAAAATTAAGAAAAAGCCAGCAAATACTAAAGATCGAAATTACTGTTTGACTTGTCTTGTGGATTTCAAAATTAAATTATTTGATGAAAGAGACCCTTGTCTCAACCCATTGTATAATGTCACCGAAAGTGAGTTAAGGTGAGTATTAAATATTGTAAAATTTAATTAACAAAGTTTGTTTTCTAAGTTGAAATTAATATGGAATACAGAATTAATCAATTTTGATCTTTTTCATTCATTTTTATTCTACTTAATTTTTTTTTCGGTACCTGTATACGACATAATAAAAAAAAAAAGATATTTCAACATGTGCCCGGGTATAATTGAGTTTAAATATTGTTTTCGAAAAAATATATCGATAAATGAATGTCATATTAAATTATTTTAATTTAATTTTAGAATCTGCAAAAAGCTGCATGACGGAAATACAAACCGTAAACAAAGTATTTTCAGGCATTGAAAGGAGGTAAATCATAAAAAGACTTTAATTAGCAACCATTCTTACGAATAGTATCTGTTATTAATCATTAATATTTATCATATATTAGATGTACATCATCGTGTCAAGAAGGCTGTTCAAGGGATGGTTATGGCGCTGAAAATGAGAATTGTGTCTATTGCTGTCCTCCCTTCAAGGGGTCTGAATACTTTGATGAAGAATCAATTCTCGAATGTCCAAAGTAATTTGAAGTAGCTCACTATATTTGTTAAATAATTTATAATTTTTTCGAATTTTTTTTTTTTTAGATATACGAGTTCATCTATTAATAGATTCAGAACATCAGAGTTGACCATTCTGATTTTATATTCATTAACAAAAAAATTCTTCTTGGTTGTTTAAAAGGGAGAAAATCTTTTCTTTAACATTTATGTTGTTTGTTCATGTATTATCGATTCTCAAGGTGTTTTTATTCATTTCATAATAAAATGTAAAACTCAACATTTTTTATGATAATGGATATTTAATCAAAGAATTTTTTACAAAATTAGTATAATACGAAAAATAAAAAATGTTTAGTCTAATTAATCTCATCACTTTTATAGACTAAAAATTATTTTGAATCAAGTTTCGATCCAATTCAACAATAAATTTTGTAATTTATCTTGAAATCGACTAAAATGCTTAATCTGTCAATTTTAAATAATTTTTTTTATCTTAATGAAGCTCAAAAATAGTTTGAATGTAAATTAATATCAATGATTATATTAATCAGAATAATGGATAGTGATTGAATTCAAAAAACTTACATGATTTGACTAGATATTAGAAATCAAGATGGGTCTTCAAATCAATAATTTAATAATCAGTCAGCTTTTGAATTTTTATTTTTTTCGGTGTAAATAATATAAATTCGAATTTAATTTACAATAATAAAAAATATAGAATCAAGACAAATACGCATATAAAATGTTGAAAAAATTCGATATAAAATTCAAATTGAAACTCTCAGTAATTATGTATTAGATATTACAATTAATAAAACATTTGAATGAAAAATAAATTTAAATTCATGGAAAAAAAGTATCAATTAAGATTTGGGAAATGAATAGATTAAAAAATTTTTGTGTTTTTTATTGAATTTCTTATTATTTATATCCGTTTGATAGATAAATAGATTTTTTCATATCTTTTAATGGGGGCATGTTTAGGAAAAAATAAAAAAAAGGATAATTTGTCTGAAAAAAAAACAAGTCTGGTCAATGCTAAATCGAATGATAAAACAAGTAAAAGTTCAAAAAAAAAATCAATGGTAAACGTAAAAGAATCGAAAGAAAATAAGCACTTATATGAATTTGATGCAAAAAGAAGTGAAAGACAGATAAAGAGAGAAGGAAAAACTAGAAGTAAGATTACATCAGAAACAGAGAGCAATCAAGAATTATCGGGAAAATCTACTCTATCGTTATCTAGCATTGCTGGGAGTGCAATATCCAGAATAGATTCACCTAAAGGTAGAGACGATGTCAATGAATCTCATTCATTAATTAGCGAAAATAAAGTCGAATCCATAATAGATTCAAAAATGGATTCAACGTTGGGTAATTTTTCTTAAATTTTTGAGCGCAATAACATAATGAATAAAAGACAAATTTTTCATGCATTTCTTACTTTTTTAGAACAAGGGTCGAATCTTTCAATTATTGGAAGTAGAATATCTAAAATTGATTCAAATTTAGACGTACAATCAAATGTGGGCAGTCGTTTTGACGAAGATACACCTGCTACTAGTAAAATGAGCCCCATAGGTAGTTTTATAAAGGAATTTTTGATTTTAATTTTATTCGAAAAAAATAGTTGGATAAAATAATTTTTTTTTTTCACTTAAAGGATCGAAATTAGATTCATCATTTCGCTCTATTGTCGAATTAAAAAATGAAATTAGTCAACCAATGATAAAATCAATCGCTGATGATAATGATACGAATGGTTAGAAATAAAAGAAGTACTTTTTGTGATTTTTTAATTGTCAGGTTTTTTTTTTATTTCATAGAAAGTCAAATTTTATCAATCAAGAACACTACCTTAAAAACAAAAATAAAATCAGCAATCAATAAATCAAAAATAAACTTTAAAATTAATTCCAAATTTGATTCTCAAAAAAAAAATCTAGCATCAAGTGATTTCAAGAAGGGTTTTGGATTTAGTAAAACGTCAAAAATTTTAAAGACTAAAGGCAAATACTTTTCAAGTTCTTAAAAATTAAAAAATATTTTTTAACCCATCCTGAACGCTGATTTTTGATGAATAAAAATGTTCATCTAAAGTCTTATTTTTAAAAAAAGAAATTCAATCATAACATTAAGAACAAGATTAATAAAAGTAATAATGATCAGAATAAGATAGATAAAGAAAAATTATGCAAATAATGGAAAAAAAAAAAACAAGAAATGCCCTGAATGATCAATTCTAAAGAAATCACACGAAAAAGAAATCAACTAGAATACAAGCTAAAAAAAAAAATTTTTTAGTTTTATCGGTAAAAAACTGTGATTAATAATTTTTAGTTTAAATAATTGAATTTATTTTAAAATATTATGTAAAAGTATTTAAAAACCTTATTTGCAGTATTTAAAAAGGTCGATTTCTCTGAAATAAAAAAACTTAAGAACAAATCTAGTTTTTTATGCATAGTATCAAACAAGCTAAAGCTTTTCGAATACTTTTTCAATAAAATAAACCAGTGTTCTGAGAGGTCGCCCACTCATACCCTTACTCATGTATGGATAATCACCATTATTGACCATAACACCAGCCTGAAGAAATAAAATCATTTTTTTATATTTCATTTTGATATCATTGAATATAAATTGATAAAATTAAAAATTACCATATCAATATGCATCCAGTTTGGTGAAGTCACGAATTCTTTTAAGAAAGCAGCGGCAATACATGAACCTTCAATCAAAAGATTAGTTCATAATTAAAATTTTACTATTTGAAAATTTCAGTCTTATGAATAAAGAAAACAAATTATGCATACCTGCTCCCCAGCTGTTTTTCATTTGACAAAAAAATTACTTTTTATTATAATGATCAGTTTAATATTTAAAATTAATTTACCTAGGATCCTTTGTAACATTAACTAGATCAGCCAGAATACTGTCCGTTACTTTTTTTGTGTAAGCTTTATATAGTGGCATTTTCCATACTCTATCACCAGTTTGTTGACTAGCTGACTCAATCAAATTCCAATAATGATTATTTGTTGAATAAACAGCGGAACATGCGCCGCCAAGAGCTATTATTATAGCACCTATTATAACAATGAATTTAGAAAGAAATGATAAAACTTAATAAAATGAAAAAATAAAATTAAAAATCTGATTACCTGTTAATGTTGCTATATCGACAATCAATTCTGGATTAAAAGTTTGAGCATAGCACAATGCATCTGCTAAAATCAATCTGCCCTCAGCATCAGTGTTATTGATCTGGATACTTTTGCCATTCATTGCAAATACAACATCGCCCGGTTTCGTTGCTTTACCGGATGGGAGATTCTTAATAAAAAAAATTTTATTTTTATTAGAGCGTTATGTAAATTTATCAAAAAACTTGAGTTTATACCTCAGTTAGTGGAATTAAACCAATAACATTGACTTTTGCCTTCAATTTAGCTAAACAAGCTATCGTATTTAAAACATTTGCAGCACCGCCCATATCGGCTATTCAACAAAAATTTAAAAAAAAAAAAAATAAGGATATCAAATGAGAATAATTAAGAAAATCATATTGCAATAAAAAAAAATCTCACCTCTATTCAATTTAAATAAAATGCGTAATAAATTAAAAAATATTATTATTTAAAATTAAAAAAAAAATGTTCAAAGAAAAATACCTCATTTCATCCATTTTAGAACCAGGTTTTAAGCTGATTCCACCTGAATCAAATGTTATACCTTTTCCAACAAAAACAAGAGGTTTAAATTGATCACCAGCGTTCTGCAAATGCAGCTCAACAAATTTCGGTGGTTGATCAGATCCTTGAGCAACAGACAGAAAACTTCCCCTGAAAGATAAGAATATATTTGTTAAATAAATAATTAATAAATTAAAAGTACATGACTTACATTTTCATTTTTTCTGCCCATTCACGGTCATGAACGATAACCTTTACACCAAGTGGCTCACAAATTTCTTTAGAAATTTCAGCAAATTTTGTTGGCGTCAAAATGTTAGCTGGCTTTTCCATCAAATTTCTCTGATAATGATAAATGAAAATTATAAAAAATAACATAATAATAATTATATAAAAATAATGATCTTAATACAAACACATATATTTTGAAATTCGGCCAAGATCACACCACGTTTGTATTGCTCAACAAGATTATTATCGGTTTGGGCAAGTTTGACTGGGATATGTTTTACTTTTAGAGCTTCCTCTTTTAATTCATTAAATGAATAATTAGCAAGAATTGCACCTTCGGCCGCACTTTGAGCATCATCACAAGCATCAATTTCAATAACATCGATTTTCGAATCTAAATCACGAATCGCATTCACACCAAAACCGATAGCGGAACGTATATTTTCTTTTGCTTCATTTACATTTTCAGATTCGTTGAATGCAGCGTCAGGCGATCCTAGTCCAACAACAGCGATAATTGGATATTCATTGTGCAGATTATATAAAAATCTTGTTTTGTTTTGTTTTAATGGACCGATACTTAAAAGAAATGAATAATATAGATTAATTTTTAAATCGCAAATAATTCAGCAGAAACATACATGTTCAATTGATCAATCAACTTATTTGCTGTTTGTTCGTTAATCTTTTGACCTAAAGGTGTTAAAACAATCGACTTAGTTTCACCCTCTTTCTTTTCGTAAGCACCAACCAGAATCGCTTTCATCTGTAAAATTATTGCAATATCAGTTAGTTTAAGTACTTATGATTGTGACAAGAAATGAATATTCAAAAAATTAATAATTCAAATAGCAAAAATGGAATTCGGCTAAAATAAAAAAAAATTAGAAATCTTTTTTCAAGAAAGAAAGATTACTCAAAAGAACAAACAAAAATATTTTAATGATTTAATATAAAATGATAGCTAAGGGATGATTATATTCTGAAAAAATGAGAAAATAAAAATAAATAAAATAAAAAAATATGACATAATATTAATGTGAACATACTTTGAAAAATTAACAAAAGTTTTTACTTAATCAAGACGACAAAATCTAATAAACTAACAGAACGAAAGCGAATTGTAAAATGCCTCTCTCCCGATGTGATCAATTTCTTTCTTTTAATATGCAGATTCGAATACCATATGGTCACACTCCTTTATCACGCATGTGCACAAACATTCAAATCATATACAAAAAAATAAATGAATAGTTTCCGCATAAAGTAGGCAAGTTTTTTATTACTGTCTTAAGGCAGATTTGAATCTTAACTTAAAAAGATGGCCAATATTAAAATGTAATTAGAATTAGAAAAATTATTATTTTATAAGATTCAAGAAATAATTCTATTAATATTTTTATCTTTATGGGAAAAATTTTTAATTAGAGAAAACAAGTAGATTAATTTTCTCACAAATGATCGTTTCTTTTGAAAAAAAAAATGATTATGTTTACTCTTTAGCTTGTCATTAATTTCGATTGAATTTCTGATTGATAAACTTATTCATAAATTGATCGATTTTAATTTCAATAAATTTATTTCAAATTTTGTGAGAATAATCAATCAAATCGGATCAAAAAAATCAGAAAATATTTTTCTAATCTATATTTGAAATCGACTCAAATATATCATTAATCAAAATATAAACAACTAGTTTAATAAATCAAAAATCTCTTTGTACAATAATTTTGTTTTATTTAATTTATTTTTGAATATTATTCATTATTTTAATGTTACAAAGAAATATCTAAAAAATGAACTTTTTTAAACCGAAAGAATAATTTTAATCGGTATTTATCATTTGCAATCTTTATAGCAAAAAGTTTAAAATTTCGTTTAAAAATAAAAAAAAATGATCTAGCTTAAATTATAAAAAATTTTTTATAATGATTATTAGGTCCAAAAATATAAAAAGCTATTAGATCAATTGACAATAAAAAAAAAAAATTCTCGACATTGTTTATGTCAGCGCTAATTAAATTTGAAAATTTGACATTATTTTTGAAATGGATTTTTTTCAGTTTTTTATTACAATTCAATTAAAATGATTGTTAAAACATATTTTGAAATTTTTTTGGAAAATTATCACCCTTTTTGATTTGAATTTCATTTGAAAGTATTAATAAAAATAAAACATGCATTTAAAATTTTTAACTTAATCAAAAATTATTGATTTGAAATGATACATAATTATTTTTTGATTAGTGAAATGGTTCTGAATGATAAACAAATCAAAAATCTTATGTGATTCTATTAATAGAAATAAAAAATGATATGATGCTTTTTATTTATATATTAAATAATTTGTAATTTTTATTTTGAAAACGGAAAAGAGGAATTCGAAATTATAGCCATAAATAAAATTTAGCAGTCTTCAAACCAATATTCATGTAATAATCTTTTTTTATTAAAAGTCATTAATATTAAAACACTGAAATATATTATGAATTTTAATTTTAAAGATTTCATGGACTAATTTCTCATTTGAATTTGGAAATTATTGGTAAAATAAAAAATTATTTGATTTTATTAGTAACTTTTAATTGCTTTATATAATAATTTATTTTATTATTATAATGAAATACATTTGATGACTTTAATATATCTGATAAAAATGTATTTTATAAATCGAAAAAGTGAATGCATGGATAAATAATAATAATAAATTTTATTTTAAAAAGAAAATTAAATAAATCATGATTATTTATCCGCAATAGTTTCTTGGTAAACAAAGAGATTGTAAACACCGAATTATACCGAAAGATCGATAAAAATAAATTTGTTCTTGTGATTAGATATTAACAATTGAATTCTTTGTCGATTTCAAAAATTTATATTGAAAATGCAAATGTCACTTGGAAATTTTGATTCGTAATTTTTTTTCCAAACATAGTAAAAAACAGTAATTAATGGATTCTTTGAATCATTTTATTGCTAAATTATTAAAATTACGTCTATCGTTTTGAAAAATTGAATTCTATTACACGTAAAACAACTAATGAAATCGGTAGTACAGTATATGTCTTGAAAAAAATAAAAGGTTTATCTAACCGACTCACTTTGCATTCAAAGTATTCTATAATATTTGCATATTTATAATAAATCTATTCAAGAAAACTTTTTTTAGCACAAATTATTTTATGAGAATCATGAAATTCGAAATCGAAGTTACCTAAGTTTAAACTTGTGAAAAAAAATCTCTTTATATCATCCATTTAATTGTAAGATAAAAATAGATTAAAAAAATGTAAAAAACTAATGTTTTATTTAAAATTCTTACTTTAAAGTCTGAATCGTAAGAACTAAGGCTTCGAATGTTTTGATGTAATAAAATTTTTTTTTTGGGTAAATTTTGAACGGATAGTCTTGACAAACCAAATTCGATTGGGAATCGATATATAATTATATTATTTTTAAAATTATTAGCAATGTTCAAATTTCTTTTGGATGATGATTGAATAGAATAATTTATTAACAACTTGGCCCACTTGACATGCTTAAACATTTTACACTTAAATAAATTCTAGAAACTGATTCAAAAAATCAAAGAAATATTTTTGAAATGTTCTTAAAGTGAAAAAAGGAAAAAATCATTTTTAAACCACTCAAAAATCAAAAAAAAAAAACAATCGGTAACTTTTTTTTCGAATTTTTGTTTACAAAAAAAAACGTGTTGTAGGCGCATGTTTTATACGCTAGTTTTTTAAATTTTATAATTGAAATGCTTTTAGACAAGTGTATATAAGCAAAAAAAAAAAAAATTTATTTAGTGCCATCTTTAGATTATGAATAAAATTGTTTTCTTCTTTTTTTTGTCAGAATTCATCTAAATTAAAAAGAAAATTTCAAAGATGGAAAAAAATATAGTTTGCACACAATTTTTACTAATTCAATATGTAATACTTCAAAAATTTTACAGCTTGGAAGATAAATTGGTAGAATATTTTTCAATTCGCTATTGAATTTGTTGTGTAAATTTGTAGCAATAATTAATAATAATTAATTAATAATTAATAATTTTTTTTTTTAAAAATTGCGATAAAAAGACAAAAAATTTATAAAACTTAAAGATTATTTTCAAGGTGGAATTTTAAAAATTTTTAGAAAACAATTCTTTGGATTTTATTCATCAAATTCACTGATTAAAAAAGAATAACTCAAGCTTGTGCATTGTTTAAATTAACAAACTCAATTCAAGCAAGAATTAAAATTAATTAGCGGTGCAAAAAAAAAGTATCTTTATTTTTTTAGAAAGGGTGTTAGATTACAAATGAAAAAAATTAAACACGAGATTATTGAACTCAAATTGCGTATGCTCATCATACATCATATTGCTTAGGAAAAAAAAATATAAGATTAGTATACATTCAATAATCTTTATAATCATTGCAAAAGCTAAATTAAGGATTTTTTTTCAGATTTAAAATTTCCAGATTTTCTTTCAAGAAAAAGGAAGAAAATAAATATTAATCAAAAAAATATATAATTTTTTTAAACTATACATATTATTTTCAATTTTTTTTTTTAAAAAGTATTTTCCAAAAAGTTATAAAATATTATTTATCCTTTAGCCTAAACTTTAACTTATTCCAAAAGTTGTTGTAGGAATTCACTTTTACAGCAAGAGTATTTCCTGGTAGCAGTCAGTTGGCATCATTTACTTATCGTGATCGGTTTTATATGAATTCGTGCTGTCCCATTTCATCAAATTATCACTTTCAATTGTTAAACTAAACAAAATTTGGGAAATAAAGCAAGTTTAAATAATTTTATTTCAACTTTAAACTTTTTTTTGAAGTATCATTAGTAAGCACTTATGATAACGTGATAGATGGAATAAAATTTTCAAAAAATTTAATTTTAAAAAAATGTATTTATTTAAAAGACAGTTGACATTTAATTTTAAATTTATCTATTGAAGAAAACACGAGTGTTTTGTTTGCAAATATTAATGTTACCTAGCATATTTTAGCATTTGACGCAAAAATTTTCGAAATATGATTATAAATTTGTTATTAAACTTAATTTCATAATTATGTGAAAAAACTTAATTTGAAATCAATTTATAAAATTTGATTTATTCACTCATCCTAAAATTACCAATAGATGGTAAGAGTCATAAATTTCGCAGATATATGCGATTCTGTTCTGATACGAATAATTTGATAAACATATCATATGATTTAAATCAAGAAGATAAGCACTTCTGAATTTTGAATTAATTTTTTTTTTAAAGATTTTAGTTTTTTTAAAATTGATTGATATAAGACTAATGTGGACTAAAATGACATTTCAGTTGATAGCACATTAAGTTCTATATATTAATCAGATTGACCAAATTTATAACAATCTAAAATTCGTTAGAATATGATTTTCTAGCTCGTGTTCTGCAAAGTATATTACCATGAAACTATTTGACAATTATCTTCAAATTATCTTTTAATTTGTTGTTTCTGTTTAATTAGTAATCATAAAGAATTTTTGGTAACTCTTTTTCAAATTCATTATATGACACATAAAATTTATGTGACTTATGAAAATTTTACAAAAAAAAAACTATAATGATTTAAGTCACATAGTGAATTTAATTTTTCGAGGGCAACTTATGTCAAGAAAAAAAAGGCAAAAATTTTGAATTTTTTTAATATGTCAATAAAACGCAGTAACCCATTTTTAAACAAAGAGATTTTAAAGGGTCAGAAAATTTTTTGTTCCTAAAGTCACTTTTTTTTGAAATCAAATTTTAGCACCTTTTAAGAAACCGTAATTTTTATTTTGCTAGGAAAAAAAATTCTACATAGCTTATGAAAAATTATCTTGAATCTAAGAGCTTTCTATCAAAAAGTGGAAAAAAGAATTCTAAATAAAAATTTTATATAAAGCAGTTTAAAATTTCCCTCTGGATCAAAAATCTAGTGCCTTGAGCCAGGGTTCTTAATTTTGTTAACTAGAATCAATTTTCTAGGCATTTTCTTTTTTCTTTGATCATAAAAATGATTGAAAGCCTGTCTAAGAAATGTTAAAGAGATTAGTTTTTAGAATTTGAATCTAAAAGAAAAAAAAATTTTATTGTTTTTGAAAAAAATTTTTTTTTTAAATCATTTGGTCTTAACCGGATATCAATGCGTTTAATAATAAATAAAAAGAAATTCGTGTGTAAAATTTTTATCCAATTTTTTTCCGATTTCAAATGATTAATGTAAAAGAATAGAACAGTAGGCCGAAAAATTAATCATGAAAAGTCAGGCTAAACAATATTAATAGGAAATAATTTTTTAAAAATAATTTTTTTTATAAAAAGACCGGAAATCGATTATACAATAGTTATATCTGTAATCTATAATCATTAAATAATTATAATTAGAGCATATAAACTAATCCTAGTATATTTGAGAAGGTTCAAGCTAAAAATATGAAGACATTGAGGAAAATATTAGAATAGCATAAAAATGATTTGCGCATTATATAGGAGATTGTTATGAATATGATCATCAAGTGTGGAGTGTATTCTTAAAAATTCCTAAGTAATCTAAAGTACATGCCCTTAAACAAGTTAAATAATTTAATTATCTGCCTTTATTCCATACCTTTATATCTTTGGCTAAACAGTGTATTGCTAAATAACCATAGTCAATAGCCAAACCTACGAGACTCTACACACGGCTTCTTTATTTTGTCTTCTAATTTCGACCCGATTGTATTGCATTTGTTTACTCTCATTAATCCAACAATAAACAATCTTCTTTTCATTGTACGGTGACTAATCATCTATGCTCGATTTGTGAACCATCTTCTCTTTTTGTATAAAAGGCTTGTCGGTATCAATTTTATAATCAGTTTAATTTCATTATTTCGATTGATATGAAATATTTAAAAATACTAATTTATTTGACTTGAACAAAAAAAAAAAAAGAAAGTAATTTAGATAAACATTATTTAATTAAGAAAATGGTGCAAATTAGATTATTTTAAGTTATTTAGTAATTTGGTATTTTCGAATTGACTAATCAACATATTGCCGACTCTGATTAAATCAGATTTGCTTTACCTAATTGATAAATCTTTAATGAATCGACTTTTTAATCCATATACTCGTCTCTCTGATTATTTAATAAATAATTTTAGTTACTTAAATCTACAACGATTCTTGAATCAGTTTTTATGATAATGACAAAAATACCTGTGCTTAAATTTCTCATCACAATTTCTATCTACTTTTGTGTATTTGCTAATGTAAATTCTTTTTTTCTTAGTAATTAAAATAAAAAATACATAACTTTTTTTTTCAATTTCGTGTTTATTTTATATTATTTAGTTATAATAACATATATTTACTTGATTGCTAATAAAATTTTTTAATTTTTTTTCTAACTTAAAGGGCATTTGTTCAAATATCTATGGTCCAACATGGTTAGATTTAAAAAGTTTAATGAATACGACATTAGAGAGAATGGCATTATCGATATCATTGAGAGCAGCATTCTTTTGTGCAGGTGCCATAATTGGTGGTTTCATTTATAAGCTCATTGATCGTGGTGCACTTTATCCGCTCTTCATTTTAATTAAAGGTCTTTGTGTTGCATTAATACCTTTATATGCAAATTTTCATGCGTTTTTATTCTATTCTGCGATTATTGGTCTTGTTTCCGGTGCTGCTGATACATCAGTAAATGTATGGGTTATCGATATTTGGCAAGATAAAAGTGCACCATTTGTGCAGGCCTTACAATTTTTCTGGGCAGTCGGTTTTATTGTATCACCTTTGATCTCAAATCCATTTTTAAGTTCAGATAGTAAAGCAAAACAATTTAGCAAACTAGGTGAAAATGAATCAATCACTTTAGCAACTCCAGCTAGCGAGCGATTAGTTGTTCGTGATGAAAAAATTAATGTCTTATTCACCGAATCACCATTGTCTAATGCTAGCACAATGAACTTACCGCCAATAAATGATCTTGTTTCCTCAGAAGAACATTTACTGGTGATTGAGGAAAGCAAATTATATATTCCGTATGGAGTTGCCGGATCAATTTGTTTAATTGGATCGATAAGTTTGTTAGTAATCTATGTTCATCATAAAGTTGAAAATTTATCAAAATGCAATTTGAAAAATCAAGATGAATATAGTAAGGAAAATCAAGACGAACAATTCTCAACAAAAAAAACTGTTGTAAATGAGAAAGTGTCTGATGAATTTGAATCACATCCAGATATTCAATATAGTGTGTCGAGTTTTTATCTAGTACAAATTTTGCTGTTTTGTTGTTTAATGACCTCTGTGTT
The DNA here is from genome assembly GCA_023170135.1 of Acarapis woodi. Classification (NCBI taxonomy): domain Eukaryota; kingdom Metazoa; phylum Arthropoda; class Arachnida; order Trombidiformes; family Tarsonemidae; genus Acarapis; species Acarapis woodi. The sequence goes on along the minus strand of BLXL01003090.1, from coordinate 22,555 downwards.
TTGTGCTTCTGAAATGACCACTTTCCAATTCATAGCCACATTTTGTGTAAAATTAAATTTAGGTTTAACCAAATTTACTGGTTCAATGGTTATGACTGGTGTGGCTACGAGTTTTGCAGCTGGCCGTTTTTTTGGAATATTATGTGCAATCAAATTTAAACCAATTCACATTCTCTGGGCTGATTGGACCATCATTTTAGTCGGCAATTTAACTTTACTGTTGAGTAATTCAGGTATACAATTTTTATGGATCGGATCGATTTTAATTGGTTTTGGTTACGCATCATTTTTTGCTGCCATATTCTCTTATTTACGCGAACGCATTGTGGTAGACAATTTTATTAGTTCAATTGTTATTTTATCCTCACTTAGTGGAAATGCCATAGGTAATTGAATTTAAATCAATTTAAAATTTTTACTGAATTAGTATTTCATTCGTTTGATAGGCTTTCCTGTCATTATTGGTAAATACATGGACTCCATGCCACTCATGATGATCCACGGAAATATATTTTGTTTGATTATAATGTTTGTTTGTTTTATTGGTTTGACGATTCTAGACCTAAAATTTGGCATAAAAGCAAACATAATTAAGCATCTCAAGCTAAGTCGAGCAAACGAAATGACCGAGAAGTTAAAAATGTTAGGAACAAATTGATTTAATCAATATATTCAAAAAACAAATTGAATTAAAAATATGTCTTTATAGCAATTTAACAATGATAATTTTCGATAGTGTTTGTTTTAAATGATATTTCCACTAAATTATACATTTATCACTATACAATCTTAAGGTAATTTTTTGCCATTCGCCAATCTCTTCATAACATAATTAATATTGACAAATCATGAATCATCTTATAATTCCTCAACGATGCCTTTTTTCTTTTTGTCCGATTTTCATTCCGAGTTATTTATAAAAATAATATTGATTAAATTCCATTGTTTATTTTTCATAAATATTATCAGTTTTATCAAATTGTACACATATTAGTGCAACAAATTTATCTCAAAAAGATGGTTGCAAATAGAAACTTAAGAGACTTTTGCTCTTTTCAAATCATCTACTTATAATTTTTCTTTAAAATTTTATAAAATTAACTAAACACTTGAAGATAAGTAAAGTTTAAAATTTTAATAAACAAGCTTCGCTGCAAATTTAGTCTGAAACTTCTCATTTGGCTAATTCTCAGTTTAATATTCAATATTAGCAATATATTTTTTCATCATTCGAAATTTAATTATTTCATAACTTAGATTATTTATTAGACTGTCAATCAATAGAAACGAAAGAATTTTTCTGCTTTGACGACTCTTTTTATTTGTAATATTTTATGTGAATAATATTTAGTGACTTAATTAGTGATTAGATGTGTCAGTATTCAAATGGCAGTTTTTTTAAATTTATATTAAAATAAATCTTTACTAAATAAGTAATATGTATATATATGTATACACAAATAAATACAAATAAATTTTTAAAGATTAACGACTTTCATTATCTGGTTCTTGACATGAGCTTACCTTTCATGTATTATTATCTAATATTTTTTATAAAATTTGAATCTTAATTGCTGATATTTATTTAGTTTTATCAAAAAATCTTTAGATACTTTTGTATATATAAAATTGATACAACTTCTAGAAATATTTTTTCTATAATTAATAACTTAAAGGAAATACTTAAAAATTTTTTTTTTTAATTTGATTATTAATTATAAAATAAGAAAAAATTGCCTTAAATCACATAATATTTGACTTTTATAGTTTCGTCTAAGATAAAAATTATTATGCCCTAACATTCTTCTTAAAAAATTAATTTTATTTTGAATCTATAATGTGAATGAGTTTAATTTCTTTTATAAATAACATATATATGCTAATAAAATTCGATTTTTTTTGGTGTGAAAAAATCTTTTTTTTAATATATAAGTTTTTACTATTTTATTTATATATAATAAGTGATATTTGTGATCGTAAGAAAAAAAAATAAATTAATTTCAATATGAATAATGTCTTGAACCATTGAAAAAGAAAAATAGAAATAATATTTATATAAATTTTTTATTGAAATAAATTAAATTTTTTAGATTTTTGTTGAAAATATTAATTGAGACAAGCAATATCGATTTAACTGCTAACAATCCGAAAATAATTTTTTTTTGTGCCTTGGGTCATTATACTTACAATCGAAACCGAAATTGTGAACAAGCAAGGCTTTCTTTTGGATAAAAATTGAACCTTTAAACTTTTTAATTAATTGAATCTTTGTGGAAAAATTTTTCTTTTTATGCCTACCTATTCTAAACTGGTATGCGAATTCACTTCACTTCACCTTTGCTTTTACATTTTACTTAAATTTTTAAATAAATTTTATTCAATAAATCGCCTGTTTTTAAAGTCAGAAGTAGGAATCAATCATCTGTCATCTAAATTATATTTTGGATGATTAATTTAAGAGAATTCAATTGATAAACTTTACCAATTTTTCGGGAATAAATTAAATGCTTATAAAAAATAATAAATTTGAGATTATAACTTTCAATTTTAAATTTATGAATTATTAAAATAATTTATTATTCACAAACCATTATTTAGAATTGAAATTTGAATATTCAGCAATGTGATTCTAAAATATTATTTTTTTTACTTTTCCAAATTATTTTATTTTTGGATGAAAAGTCCATAAGATTTTATCTAATCAAATTGATAATTTTTTTTTAGAAATTTAAATTAGATTGAATGTAAACTGTAAACTTTGAATCTTCAAGATTTCCTGTTGATAAGATGAACTGGTTTTAGCTCTTTTTTTTTTAATATTTTAATCTTATATGATTTATTGACCTTTCTTGAAATTGAAAAGAACATTCTGTTTTAAATCATTAATAATTTATATATTAATAAATTAATTTATTCTGAGCAATTTTTTTATTAATAAAAAAAAAATGAAAATGATTTTTTTAATAATTTAAAAAATTTCGAATTGAATAAAAAAAAATGCATATCATCAAAAAAGAAATTATTGTTGATTTAGAACTTTAGATTATTTTTGATAAAAATATGTTTTTTTTTTTTTTAATTTTTATCGTAATTATAAAATTATGAATTTCGAAAATTTAGGCCAGAATTTCCGGCCTACAAATCAACCGAAATTTTAAATCTTTCGCCTCATTAGGGGTCGTATAATTATATTGTATTAATTTGTACGAATCCGTTTGAGTAAATGAATGAGAAAAAACTTAAATTTTAATTCAGTATTTCTTTTATTAATTTTATTTATTTTTTATTTTTTATTTCATAATCAGATGAATAGAATTTTCGATCATTTATTCGAATATAATTAATTTCTACAATAAAAGTATTTTAATTGATTTTTTATAATTTTCAAAAATGAAGGCGCTTTTAGTCGGGGTTTACTTTGATACAAAGACAAACGATAACTGTTTGACGAGATTTGGCGAAAATTGTATAGATAAGAGAATAATTGAAGAATTCGAATGCACAATTAAAACGTAAGTTTATTAGGAATTGTATTTATTCGTATAAATAAAATAAATTATTATCCATAATTTTATTATTGTTTTTACTTTACCCAAATTATGATTTTAATTGAATTATTTCAGACTTGGGACACTTAAATTTGAGAAAACAAGAATATTTTTTGATCAGATTGACTATCCGATCGTTGCATTTGTCGGACTAGGTGATAAAGATGCATCGTTCTGTAAGCGTGATGATTTGCATTTAGGACATGAGAATATAAAAAAAGCAATCGCCACAGGTATAAATGCAATCAAGAAATTATCTAACAAAATTGATAAAATAATGTTAGATGATTGTAACTGTAATTATGAACTCATTGGATTAACTGTAGGACTTTGCAGCTACTCGTACAAAGATTATGTCAATTTAAGAAAAGAGAAAAATGCTGATCTCATATTTGAACTTGATTATCAATCGCCTGAAGATAAAGCATCTTATGAACGAGGATTTTTGATAGCGAATTTTCAAAACATAAGTCGTTTACTTAGTGAGACACCATCGAATCTTATCACACCTGTTAGATTTTCAGAATTTGCGGAAGGTAAAATTATTTACAATGAAAAATTAAGAATCTTTCAATAATATTTTGTATTTATTATAAAATAGAAATGGTCAATAAATATGGAATCGAAATAATTGTACATAATCATGAATGGGCAAAAGAAAAAGGTATGAATAGCTTTTTAGCTGTAGCTCAAGGATCATTGAAAGATTGTAAATTTATTGAACTTCATTATAAGCATTTCGAATGTGAAGAGCAAAAGCCAATTATTTTAGTTGGAAAAGGTATAACATTTGACTCCGGTGGCCTATCGCTTAAGAAAGCATCTAGAATGGATTTGCAAAGAGGTTCGCTCTATTATAACAATAAGATAAAAAACTTAAATTTCAAAATAATTTTTCTGAAATTTTTTTTTTTTTTCAATTTTAGCTGATATGACAGGTTCGGCTTGTGTTTTGAGCACAATGTTGGGTATTTCCAAATTAAATTTAAAAGGCAATTTTATTGGACTAATGCCATTAACTGAAAATATGCCTGGTAGTAAATCTATGAAACCGGGTGATGTAGTAATCGCAATGAATGGTAAAAGCATTCAAATAAATAATACTGATGCAGAAGGTAGATTAATTTTGGCAGATGCATTATCTTACGCAGATACATTCAATCCTAAGGTGATATTTTATTTTTGAAAATTGATTAAAATTGATGACTTACTTTCATCTAAATAGATTGTAATTGATGTCGCAACACTTACTGGTGCAGCCAGAACAGCTCTTGGTCAGTGTGCAAGTGCTGTGTTGTAAGTTTGTTTTGTTTATAGTAGTTAAAGATTTTAATTTCAAACTTTTCTAAAAACCTTATCAGCACAACTAGTGATGAATTATTTGATCGATTGCATGAAGCCAGTCAAATAACTAGTCAACGAGTCTGGAGATTTCCTCTTTATAGTGATTACCTCAAAAGAACAAGTAATAGTGTTTTAGCAGATATGGTTAATCAAAGCAAAGATTCTAATTTCGGCGGATCATCTTGCATTGCAGCCGCATTTCTAAGTGAATTTACAAAATGCGCCAATTATATTCATATCGATATAGCTCCTACTAAATTAGTTATGAATGATATCAAATATATGAGCAAAGGAATGAGCGGTGGTCCAGTTATTTTACTCTTGGCATTTATTGAAAAATTATGTTTATGAAATTGTTAAATATTTTTTCTTGAGCATAAAATATTTAGATCGAATTATTCATATGTTACACATATTATTTTAAAATAATTTACTATTGAAATTTTAAATTTTGAGATATGAGTTTTAGCTTATATGTTTAATACATTTAAGCACATTTACCTTAAATTGATACTCTTAAGAAAGATCAATCTCAAATTTATTATTGCTATATTTTGTATCAAATAAATATATTAAAGATTAGAATGGAAATGATAATTTGTAAATTCAAGTAAATTTAACATAAATTTAAGAATAAATTTTTTATTCAATTTTTTATAATAATTTATATGGTAGGTTTTGATAAATCTAATTGTGAATTCAAACCATTAAACATCATTATTTGTGTTTAGAATCCTACTTAAATCAATAAGAATTTTTTGGCCAAAATAGAAACTTTCAATAAATATTGATGAAACTAAATTTGCAAAGTCAAAAAAACAATATCGACATCTATTGAATAAATTTTTAAATTTTTATTATCTACCAATCATATATGATCATTGCCTTATCTGACAAAAAATGTAAACAAAAGTTCAAAAATTATTTGAATTTCTTATACCTTTTTAAAGTATTAATTAGTCAGAAAAAAAATACTCGATAAGATATGAAATAGTTATTAATTATTTAAATTTTCAAACGTGATTTCTTGCCGAAATTTTCAAATTATTGTAATCATATTTTTCTTTATTATTATAATGCTTTCAGTTTATCTGAATTTACCAATAAATATCATCAATTACCAAATATATCTCATTACTTTATGCATTAATTTACTCATTATTTCGGTAGCATCAACGGCGAAATTTATTAGAAAATTATTTTTAAATAATATATATACTAAAAAGCTGATTTTCAAATTTCGAAAAATTTTAAAATGGAAAAAAAAAAATTTTGATCGATTATGGAAATTTGTATTGAATGGTTTGTTAAAAGATGATTTAGGTTTAAAGTTGATTGATGATCATTATCGAGATCGAAAAAATAGTGTCTTTTTTTCGAACAAGCATTATGATCATCAAACTCGTCAAGTGATTGAAAAAGTAGATATGTGTATGAAATGGGTATCATTTTGGCCGAAATCAGTCAAGTTAGCGATAAAACATGTTGAGACACGATTATATATAGAAGCAGAATATTGTTCAAAAGTACTCAATCATTGTCAACAAACGCGAGCTCAACTAAATGATGACAATGCGAATGAAACCTTTTTTAATTTTATTCCGATCTTCATGTCAACTATCAATCGAGAATTTGAATTAACAAATGAAATTATCCAGAATTGTGAATCTCTTCTGACTAGTGAATTTATTGAACCATTAGAAAATAAAATTCAAGATTTCAACAATAGTTTGCTTATTATTAAGAATATATGGAATGAGCGAGTAAATCAAATGCAAGATTCAACTATTGATTTACGTAAATGTCAGAAAATTTATTTAAGATGTGCACTTCATTATGTTAAACTAACGCACACTGAAATTCAAAACAAAGATTTAATTAAAGATGATATTTACTTGAAACGTGAAGCGGTTTATAAAGATCTTTTGTTAAAAGCAGAAAGCGAATACAAATCGAAAATAGCAGAAGTAAACAGATGCATGATGAAATTAGAGCGATTCAAGCATCATTGTTTAAATGAAGTGCAAAGTTTGATAGATGATGCTAGTAGTGAAGTTAGAAGATTAACACTTAATTATATTGTAAAGTTGTATCCAAACCAAAAAAATCAATTACTTAACAAACTTATTAGTATAGTACCTGAAGTTGATTTCCGTACATTTGTAAATAATCTCCGAATACCTAGCCTGCCTATTCATTCGTTCACTCGATACGATAAGATCACTTGTTGATCTGTGTTTATATTCATCATCTATACACCCAATTCACCTTTGTAATTTGAACTAATTAATATCATTTGAAAAATTGTACAAAGAAATAAAGGACTTTATTTTTTTTTAAAAAATTTGTTTAAAAGAGTTCATAAATCTAAAAAAACTAAGTCGAAATTAAAAGGATAAAAAAGACATATGTATCAAAATAAGGTATTAAAAAAACTTGAATGTTTAAAAAATTTTTTATAAACTTATTTCAGTCTATGGCGTTAAAATTTTTTTTGGCAACTTAACCTAATGCATCATCGTAAATTAATTCGTCATAATTTAATGGTAAGTTCTTCATCGAGTCAAGTGATTTGTTCGATTGACTGAATTTATTCTTTGTATGTATGAAATCGATAAAAAAGAGAATGTGAGTTAAGTTAGTTATCAATAAAACAATTATTTTGTTTATATGTAATTGTATTTACCTGAATTGCATGGTGAATGTCCTCATTTTCCGAACTTTGAGTGTTTGATACATCTGATCTAATGGTGACATGGCTAAATGTCGATAATGGAAGATGACGAGGTGTTAGTTTGTTTGTGTTACTCAAAACAGCTGTATTCATATCATAATTTAATCCAATGTCTTGATGACCACTTGAACAAAGCTGTTGATTGGCTAGATAAGCGGAAGTATTTATTTGAGTCAATTGTCCATGTTGAGCATTATAATTTGTAAGAGCATTCGAAGTGGATGGGGTGTTGCCAATCGTTGCATAAGTAGCCGTTGTTTTATTTGTTCCACATTTCGATAGAGTTAGTGTTGACATTTTACGTAATTCTTGATCAAAAAATGAAAATTATTTATTATTAAACGATTCAGCTTAATTATTTGAAAATTTTGATTAAAGAAAAATCGGTACTCACTTTCCTGTTGAGCAAGTTGAAATTTTTTCATATAGATAATAAAACAAATAATTGATACAAATATCGCTGTTGCGCCTATAGAAGTTGCAGTCACAAAAAGTGCGTTTCGCTCTACCATAAATATATTCATTTCATATTGATAACTGCGTATTGTTACAATTAATGGTTCACTGAATTCAGATTCACCATAGTGATTGATAGCCGAAATGAATATGTTGTATTGGACATCTTTATCCAGATTAATAATTGTTACCTGCCGTATAATTGCTGGAATTGGTATAGTTTGTACGATCATTTTCAAATCACTTATTTCAACATAAACCATAAACAACTGAACACTACTCTCAGATTCTTGTAAACTAGTTGAATCATCATTTGATGTTTTAGGTACTATTTGTTGTCCATGATTATTAGAATTTTCATGTCGAAGTGCTGCCTTGAAATTCGAAGATGAATTCTCATGGTATTCCCAATTTACTGTTAAATAACTTCTCGAGTGTACTTGATGGTGTGTGATCTTCGGTGCATTAGGTATGTTTCCTGCAAGTGTTAAGCATTCAATTTCTTCTGAATCACCACTAAAACCTTCTTTGTTATAACTCTTTACTTTAATTAAATATTTAGTGTTCTTTCTGAGATTCATTAAAGTCAAATGAAATTGTTCCTTCTCTAACCTAAAATCGTTTTCCTGAATGGTCATTCGTTCTATATAATAGTTTTGTTCATCAATTGGTTTATAGAACACCTGAAACCCGGTTACATTTGCACTCAATCGTTCTTGAGATGAATATATCCAACTAATGAGTATTTTATTGCTGAATACTTTATAAATAGTTAGATCAGTAGGTGAACTTGTCGGATTTTTCATTTTTGTTTTGAATTCGACAAATTCAGATAATGCACTTTCACCTATTCTATTTACACAAGTTAATGCAACAGAGTATGAAGTACCACTTTTTAATGATTTGAGCACATACCAAGTGCTGCTTATTTGATCTATCTCAATAATTTTTAATTTATGATTTATAAAATGCTTATTTTTGTTTTTGGTTTCCCAATAGTAAATGTTTATCTTTTTAAGTTCAGAATTTCCGTTGAAACTTGGTCGCCAGCTCAGTCGAACACTTGTAGCATCAAGTTCACTAAGTTTGAGATCATTTGGCGGTTCTGGAGGTTCAAGTACGACTAGTGTAACTTGATTTTTTTTCGATTCACCAAGATTGCTTTTTATCTGACAATCGTACAAGCCTGAATCTGATCGTTCGATTGAACGAAATTGCAGTTCTGAAATTAATCCGCTAGGACTAAGAGAATTAAGTGTTGCCATATTACTGCTAAATTTATATTGCATTAATTCATTATTTTTAAACCAGTTTGCTGTTAATGGCTTATCACCGATTGCTTGACAACGAATTGAAAATGATTCCCCTTTTCTCGCAAAAATTACAGGCACATCATTCGCTTTTTTAACTAATTCTTTGCCTCGATCATCAATCATGATGACTTGGGGTGGGCTCTGTATGAAAACTTGCGTTTTGCTTACTAATTTTTCTCCTATTTTATTATCTACAGTGCAAACGTATTCACCTTCATTTGATTTGATCACATCAAGCAAAAGAGTACCGTTTGAGAACGATTTTAGTATTTGTTCTGAATTTTCTTTACTATTTTTGGTCAATGGATTCATTTTGGACCATTGAACTTTTGGATTTGGATTTCCATTCGCTACACAGTCTAAAAGTGTATGTTGTGTCGAGTCAATTTCTTTTAAATTTAGTACTTCAGGTGGCTTTTTAACCCATGTTGGAGGCGCATTTACAATTAGAAAAGATGTAAAGACATCTTTACCAAATCGATTTGTTGCTTCACAGCTTACATTAGTATTATGAATCAATTGCAAATTTTTTACATTTAAAATTGATGCATCGTCTAAATTTTGCACAAATATATCATTCGTCTCATAAACATTGTGTCCATTCATCTGCCAAGTAAATTTAATTGGTTGACTACCTTTGGACAGAGAGCACATTAGTTTCACTTTTCCGCCTTGCAAAAGTGTATCTGGGGTGTTCCAGGGTATTATAACTGGCTCATCTGCGAAAAAAAAAAGACAAAATTTTTATTCATACTCTATTTCAATTACATTTCAGTCAAAAATTTCATTTGTAAATTTTTAAACACTAAAAATGCACTCACTTGAGAATACTTTCTCAGCTTTTAAAACAATCATAAACAACAGACAGAATAATAACATTTTTATTTTTTTTCACTGATAGTACTCATAACGACAAAAGCAACAATATTTTATAAACGAACAAACAACAAGGAACACAAAATTAATGAAGAGCTGATAATTAGATAAACAGATATAATCATCATAGGGCTAAGACGGGCCATTATGGCAAAAACACCATTTAAAAAGCCCCAAAAACACTGTAAAAAATTATCTTGATACGAAAAAAAATATATTTGAAGTTTATATATCGTGAAAAATGTTTGATTTAAATATGAAAAAAAATCTTAATTACATCGTTTTAATTGTTTTAATTTCAAATTTGAGGTTAGTTTCAAAAAATAAGAAAAATTTCGGCAAAATTAACTCGGCTTTAGTACGAAAATTTCGAAACTTACGAACAAAGTACATTTTTGGGTGGTAAGCTGATAGATGTCTGTGTATTTTTTTTTTTGGAAAAAAAAATTCCAACCCCCTGTAACTATCTGCTCATCTGATATGTGGACCTATATAGTTTGATGCTTTAGTTATATATTCAATATCCAAAATTAACTTTCGAGAAAGAAAACTTTTTTGATACATGAAACAATGCACATGCGTGTTTATTGTGCACAAAGAATAGTATGAAATATGATTTTATCTAAAATTTTCAAATAAATTCGAATGCATCATATTTTTTCATTTCAATTTTTTTAAATTTATTTCAGGCCATGAAATTTCCTGATTTTATTGATTGAAAAAATCTCCAATGATTATTATCTATTCAGAATTTTATCAATTACTTATTTATTCCACAAAATTTTAAATAAAAATTATAACATTTTTGTTTTTTAATAAATCAGTAATAAAAAATCATATTCTAATGAAATTTTAATTATTATCATTTAATTGATAAAAAATTTTTCAAAATTCAGTAAAATATAATTAATTTTTCTATCATTTTATTATGCGAAGAAGTTCATATTAATTAGTGGCCATCCAACTTTGAGATTCTCAAAACATTTAAATAAAAGAATTCAAGAGTAATTAAGTGAGCTTTAGAATTAAATAGATATTAAATAGATTAAATAGAATGAATTCGAAAAATTTCATAGAATAGAAATTAAAAAAAATATTTCCAAGGTTGTTTAAAAAATAATGAAATTAATAAAATGGTCAGATCATTTAATAAAAAATTTAATGAAAATCTTATCGAGGTGGACCCATCGGGAAAAAAGAAATAAACTTAGAAAATAAGTAGAAGAGAAGCAATGAATATATATACTTAAAGAAATGAAAAAAAATTTGAGAGAAAAAAATTAAATTTTGTAATATAATCAGTTGTTTATTGCAAAACATTAAGTGAACTAGTTAGGAATATTCATGAAGAAATTTTTTTTACCTGGGACTATGCATTAAATAGAAAAAGATAAAAAGAGATTGAACGGTATCGGAATGATTTCGAAAACTCATATATCTCTTTTTTACAGAATTTTTTTTTGATAACAAAGGTGTGGTTTAACAATTTAACAAGTTTAAATTACAAAATAAAATATGACATTTCGAAGAATTATTTGTTTAAGATAAAACAAGGGTAAAACAACAAAGGTTTTTAAAAAAAAGAATAGACTATGATGCAAAAATGGGATGGTGAATTTCTATGAAGTTGTCAGAAAAGTGATGGCTAGGAATAAAGTAAATGGGTGAACGATTCGTTAGTCATAAATTGAATGCGATTGACAAAATTGCGAGTATTTTATCGACTAGTTTCTAGATCTTTTAAATTTTGGCTTACAATATTTTAATTCGAGTTTATCTAAATAATCAGGCATAAATCGTACTAACAATACGACTTCATCTTTCGCATTATTCAATAATTCGACAGCCTTTTTGTGTGTTTCATTCTCTACATTTATTCCATTTATCTCTAACAATTGATCACCTCGTCTTAATTCACCTTGTTTTTGAGCGATCCCACCAATTATAATTCGAGATATATAAATTGGAGATGCTTGCTCAAGGCCACCAATGATATTTATACCAAATCCTAGAGGCAGAATTTCAGTCATTAATTAAATGAAAATAGATATAGTGAAAAAAAATTATCAACATACGAGTAAATTATTTTGAATAAAACATTTGTTCAAACTAATCAAAAGAGCAATACGTATACTTAAAAGAGGGTTTAAATTAATTTTATTTTATTAATATGGAATGGGCAGATCGGGATACATGCTTTATTCATATGTTAAGTAAAAATATTAAGGTAGTGATATTTTAGTGTTTTTTTTTAAATTAAAATAACGGAAATTTTTACAAAAAACTAACTGGTTTACTACCTTCATCATTCTTAGGTAATTTAATGAGTCGAGGATGCGAATGATTTTCAGCGCCACTCATTATAGCCACAGTTGCTTGAGCAGCTGCAGTCGATTTTAAATCTGGATTACCTTCTATCTCAATTGTGTTATATACCTTTTCGTATACTTCTCGTACCGAATTGAACAATCCAGAACGTAAAACCCGTTCAAGATCGTGCAATTTTTCACTATTCACACCACCTTTCGAATATGAATTAGCGAATGATGAATTTTGTAGCTTTTGCAACAGTTCGATTGCTCTCACAACATCGTTCTCTAACTTTAATTGATTTTTTAAATTTGAACTCGCCATTTCAGATTTCGTAATTGCTTAGCCAGCCTATTTTGTTCAAAACAAATAATTAGAATAATTAGAAAAATTATTGAAAATTGTTTGATTCTTAAAATCACCTTCTATCTGCATTAAATCCATAAAATCATTTAATTGACTCAAACTAATTTTTACGAATTCGAATCATTTGCACCCAAAGCTAACCAAATATTTTTCGAATAAGTCCTAAACTATTTTATTTGTAAAGAAAACAATATATATATATAAATATATATATATTTTTTTTTCGTTAAAATATCTTTATTTTCACTCCTAAGGAAACTTAAGACTTGTACATTAATATCAAACTAATATGACTAATTTCTTAATAAAAAAATTGTATATGAAACTCTTTTTAATAAATCACAATTAGGCTGCCTACAATGATCTAAATAAATCAGTTTTTGGACATAATCTGATTTCAGATTTGCAATCAATTGGGTTCAGCTTCTTATTGAAGCATAAATTAATCGCACTGACAAATTCATTATATCTATATTTCCAAATTTTGATTTCCACTTGAAATCCATATAATTTACCTAAATCTATTTTAAAATTTTCAGTTTCCATGTGTGTATTAAATTTTAAATCATTCATATAAGGAAGTTTCTGAAAAACTTTTTCATTTAAATATCTAGCTTTATCAACACTAAATTCAAAATATTGTTCTATAGTGTCTAAATTTTTTGGAATGGTCGCGACACATTTTCCGTGTTTGTTCCATTCATGTGCCCAAAACTTTTCTACATTCATTTTAAAAGATGGCCAATAATGTTCTAATTCTGTTTTAATAGCTGTCAATTTTTCAAGTAAAAAATCTTGATTATGATAACATCTTATTGGATGAGGAGGATATTCATTCCGAGCATATAAACCATGAATCGTAAATATATCTCCAAAACGCTTTTGATGATTTTTCAACATAGACACAGAATGACTTTTCATTCCTTCCCTTAAGACGAACGTTTTTGGCCATTGCATTGAAAGAACCAAATAATCGTAACAAAAAAAACTATCATAAAAAAATAAATAAGAGAACATGATTAAAAATTTTGTTTGCATCACTTTAAAATCGAACATTGAGATATAAATAGCTACATATATAAATTTTATTAAATTTTGGTGTAAAAGTCCTCATTGTATAAATATTATTATTGTTATTTTTTGAATTAAATTTTAAAAAATTTAAAAATAGTATAAACAATTACACAACTACTATTTATCAATTTTTTTTCGGGAATTAAAAAAAATTCATGTTTTATGCTGAAAATTTATTGAATTCATCTTTTATCGATATACTTAATTAAAAATAAATCAAAATAAATGTATATAATTTATGAAAAATGAATTAGCAGTTGAAAAATCTAAATATTTTAAAAGTTGCCATTTGAATGATTAAAAATCGCTAAAAACTTTACTGAAAATTTAATGCATAAAATGCTTAATGCATTGAAAGATAAAAGATTCACAAAAAATGATAAGATATTGTTCAACACATTCAAAAATAATAAAATAATATTACTCATTTATAAGAAAATTAGATAAAAAAATTTTTTTTTTATCAATAGCAACCCGAAAAAATTAATTTATTAAACCTTAGACTTTTATGGACAAAGTGGGCACAAAAAAATATAAAAAAAAATATGTCATCATGAATCGAAAAATTAATTGTTAGAGGTGATTTAGCTTTTTATTGTGATGATTTGTACTTGTTAATATAGTGAAAAAATTAATGATGTCATTAATAAAATGGATCTGAAATTTTTTTGTATAAAGTGATTCATCTGAAAATAATTTCAGTTCAATTTTTTAATCTATTTGAATGGTGTTTAGATATATCAATTAATTTAAATTATTCATCAATCACAAAAACAGTTAATTTGCAAGAAGAAAAATAAATATTTTAAGTGAATTTCACTAGAGACAAATTCCATTGAGATCATGAATTAGAAATTTAAAAAAAATTTTCACTTCCGAGATTAATTTTCGGTTGTGATTATTTAGAAAATAAAAGAAGTTTTATTATTTAATTTTATTTCTATTGCTTGAAATTGCCGGATATTTTTTAACTTAAGAGGATTATTTTATTTAATACAGATTTTTTTTCACATTTATATAAAAATAAGTAAAAAATTTTATTTTTGAAATTTTTTTCACATACAATATTATAAGGCTTTGAAAAATAAAATTATCTGAGTATCTAATCTAAGTACCAGTCTATTGACTTTTAATTAATATTAATGAATTATCTAGAAATTAAGTTGAAAACTAAATATTTAATATAAAGCTTTAGTTTGTTAACTCCTGGTAACAAAATTTATCAGAAATAATGTTATTAATCAGTTAAAACCAATAAGAATGATAAAAAATTTCAATATTTAGTTTATTCACAAGAATTTTTTTTTTAAATTCAAATAAATTATACAAGAGGATATGATGCTTGAGAGGCGATTCCACATTGGTTATTTTTACCTCTGACCATACGAATGTAACCATCTTCACCCCATGATTCACCCCAAGAGTTTTTCACTAACCAGTATCTAAATAAAAAGGCAAATTATTTTTTTTTCAAAGTAAACGATATAGATAATCTTACTTCTTTTTACTCTTTTTGTCAACACCATAACCGACTACTAAAACACCATGATCTAGGTCTTCATCTGAATCTATCAAACAGATTTAAATTTGAAATGAATATTTCTTATAAAGTTTTTTTTCGATACAATAAATACAGAAATTTAAAACCTACTTGAACATTCAGGTTCATCATATACTCCAGAATGATATAATTGGAAGGATGGATTAGAGGCAACGATACCTACTGAAATTGGACCAACTGTAGCAACTGCTTCCATTAAGGCATCTTCATCACCAGATGGAATTTCAACAAAGCCAACATCATCAGCACCCTTTTTAGCAGGATTGTATCTACATTTACCGTTTTTGGCCTCGTAAGGATAGGCTTGTTCAATGTCAACACCATGGTTATCTTTAATATAGTTGAATGCATTACTCATAAGTCCACCTGTATATCAAAATAATAGTAAATTAATAAAATGTGATAATAAACAGTGAAAATATTACTTACCGTTACAACCCTCATTACCGTATTTTCCGGAACAATCGACCAAGTTTTGTTCACTTAAAGAAACGTGTTTTTGAAGTTTTTTGCAAGTTTGACCTTCTAAAGAACCAGTCGCAGAGAATGCCCAACATGAACCACATCTGCAGATATTGATTAGACAATACAATTATCTTGAGGTGAATTTGAAATAGAATTTCAAACACTAACCTTCCTTGATTCTTAATTTCAGTCACACAACCCTTCTTTCTCCAATCTAATTCATTTGGGATGACTACATTTGGGGTTGGCAAGTGCATTGATCCATTCGTTTGTCGAAGACTAGGCTTGAAACCATTCATTGTAGTGGCAAATTCATTATGAGACATATCAGCTATTTATAAAAAAAAATAGCTATTGGTAAAATAAATTTTCAAGACGATTTTAAACTTACCATATTCGTTTAAATCTAAATTAAATGATGGCTTTTCAGAATTTGATCCTTCTCTGCTATTATATTTACTATTATGCTTGATAATTCGGTATCGATTTTCTAAGTAATATTTTCGACGCAAATTATGTTCAGCTTCATTATCATACTTTTTGTTATATCTTTCTTTAAAATCATTCCATTCGTAATCAATGATGTCATGCTGTAGGTCAAATGTGGCCTTGGCATTGACTATTGCGACCACGAATAATAAAAATAAGATTGAAAATTTCATACTTAATTACGATAATAAATGGTAAAGTTGATTGCGTTGGGCAAATTTAAGTGAAAAAATGAAAAAAAAAATCTTTAGAAACGATTTTCAAATATTTTCAAATTAAATATTTATATTAAATAATAACAATAATTAAATGAAATTAATATATGATAATATTTATAATAATATAATAATATTAAAATTATTTAAAGTCGAAATATCAAATAAAAAAAAAAAATTACTTTTCTTTCCGATTCAAGTGAAAATTCAGCTATAATTTTCTAGATAATGTAGATTGCAAATAGGAAATTAAAATAAATCAATAAATGAATTTTTTTTATACTAAAGTTAAAAAATAAATGGCTAATTCAATAACTGGCTGAGCTGTATTTAAAGGAAATCACATTCATTTTCTACTTAAAATTAAATTTGATTATGAAATGAGGAGTGATTAAGGATATGACACAGAAATACAGCTGTAAAATAATATTATCACTTCTTTTTTTGCTTATTCTAAAATTTCTAGGATTTAATTTCGATTACTGTTGAATACAGTGATTCTCACTTTTATTTGATAAACTGTATATAAATGAACAGGGAAAAAAGAAGAAAAAAGGACAGGCACTTTCATCGTAAGGAGTGATCAAGTGAAAATTTGATTTCACATATTCAAAATTTGTTTTTCTTGTCTTTATTAAATTCAGAAAATTTTATTATATGAGTCTACCCATTTGTGATGTTTTACATGGTGAAGAAATTAGACTTTTATACATTACTGATATACTATGTATTTTGAGTAATGTCCCTTAACATGTAAGTATATAAATAATGTTAATATATCTAATAAATATGAAACTTTTCAACGATTATTTTGCAATTGATGTCATTTGTCAAAATATGCATAATTTTAATGCCTTTATTAGATATATTTTTAAAAATATATCACACACTAACTCATTTTTTCAATTAGTAAAAAAGAAGACTGATTCCTTTTTTATTTATTTTGATCAAATTTCATTCATTGTTATGCCTCGTTAGCATATTAATGGCAATAATAATAATGAATTGTATTGAGATCCTAGAATTCATCAGCTCATATTTTGCTTATAATCATCTATTGATTTGATAGCCATTATTTTTCTTATTACTAAATCACTATTTATGATCATTATTATTATTTGATTTATTCACATAATTATTTCTCTAAAAAGTGAGAAAATTTAATATTCAATAGTCAAATATAATGATTGAAAATAAATTAAGAATCGCGAATTCGTCCTAAATCTTATTCATGTTTTATATGAAAAACTGAAAATTGATTTATTTTATAAAATATTTGACTTTATTAAGCAATTTTGCGATTCATTGAATCACTAATCATAATCGTTGATATCTAGAGTAATTTTTCACATAAATTTTCTAAAAGAATATCAAAATTTTGTTTTTTCTTACAAAATTAAAGAGATTTAATTATTTGAGTTCTTTTCATAAGTAAATTATTTCATCACTCTCTTGATTTTTTTTTTAAAATTACGATTCGAATATTACAGTCTAAACAATGATCTAATCAAATTATATTTTGTGTTAAACCCACACATTTTTCAATGTGTAAATTCACTTTCTAAAGTTTATTATTTGATTCAAAATTTCTTGATTTACTATTTTTTTGATTAAATAAAATATTTGTTCATTTTGATTTTAAACTATTCAAATGATAAAAATTAGATACTACACTTAAAGCCTACTTTATTAAGCATTTTTTTCAAATTTATGAAAGAAAAAAAAGAAGCGTATGATCGATAAAAGTGCCTCAATAGAAAGTTTTGTGAAATCATAATCACAAACCGTTTCATTTGAAAAATAAAAGAAAATATTTTTTTTTATTTTAAAGATCATTATTTGCGACCTTTGAGAATTCTTTTTTTCGAATAATTATTTCTTCTATTTTTTACATTAAAAATTCTCAATTGCAGAATTTTTAAAATTTCATCCATTAGGCGAATAATAAAAATGTGCAGTTTGAATATGAAAGATTTTAATAAAAACAATTTATGTTTTGAAATCATCTAATCTAAAGATCATTTTTTTAATCTTTAATAGATTGATTTGTTCGTCAATAAATAATTAGGCCTACTATTATTGACAAATTCTAAATTCTAATAATCTGAAAAGCTAAATGTAAGAATATAAGAAGAAATTATTTTAATTGATCTTAATATATTTCGTAATTTATATAATTTAAAAAATTAATACCTCAGCCAGTAAATACCAATAATTGAAAAATCAAATTTGCTCTAAATTACCAAAAGAAAAAAAATTTTTTCAGAAATCGAATTCAGAATTAAAATTTCAAAATTCAAAAAGACCGAAGACAATATTTTTTGAATTTTAATTTATTTAGATAAATCGCATGAAAATTTTGTTTGGTTTAGAAAAAAGTAATTTTAAAGAAAATGAAAAAATGACTACTTTCAATTTCAATATTACATATTAAAAATTATTATATTTTTTGATGGATTCGCATTTGAGTTTTTGTCAGTTTTACCCCTTATCTTATTAGCACAGATATTTCTTATAAAAAGATCCTATTTTTATTTATTATTTTTTTTTTTCAAGATTAAGCCTTTCAAATAATTTTTTATTTGTTATAGATAATATAAGTTTGATTTTTGTTTATCATTAAAAGTATAAAAAAAAGATGAAGATTAATTAAGATTTATAAGTGCTTACATATTATAAATTTTCAAAGGTAATCTGATCTTATGATGTATTAGTTAGCCATAATAGATATATATAAATAAAATTGTACTGATCTGAAAAATTGAAAAGTGATGATTTAAAACTAATCATCATAAATTGCATCAAAAAAATTTAAAATAATATGCCTAGTTAAACTTTTAAAATTTTCAGAAATTTCAATTTTTTTATTACCATTCACGTGAATATATGGAAAAAAATTCTAAATTTATCAGCAAATGATATGATTTTTAATTAAATTTCTGAATGATAAAAAAAGTTTAAACATTCCAAACTTATTGTGATTTAAAATAAGCGAAAAGTATTTTCGAGATAAAATTTCAAACTTATCTCAGAACATTTCAAGGTTTCGTTTTAAATTACAACTTTCATATTAAATACATCGAATAAAATTTTATATTTTTAAGGAATTCAATAATTTTTTTTAGATAAATCAGACCTTAAAAATTCATTGTTTTTGAAATAATTCAAATGGAAAAAATTACTTTTATTTCAAAAACTATTATAAAAAAAAAAAACAGGAAAAGCACGTCGAAAAAAAGTTTATCAGAAAATGTGTCCATCAAATACGAAAATATCCAATTCAATTTAGATTTTGGTTAAAAACAGAGTTTTTTAATGAAAAAACTGTAAAAAAAATAATTTTTCTTAATTAAAACAAAAAATATTTTTGTTTCTTTATAACCATGTCAGAAATACTATTCTAAAAAAAAATTTTTTTTTTTTGTAAGTGATTCAAAATCGAAAATATATAATCAATATTTTATAAAATTGATACGTGAACTCAGCTTATTTCCCAAAATATATTCTAATATTTCTTATGGAAAAAACATTGTTAAATTTAATTCTTGTTCAATTTGTTGATGAGCGATGCAAAAAATTTCTAGAATTGTTGAATTGACGAATTGCTAAGAATCATTTCCTTTTGAAGAAAACAACGAATAGAGATGAGTTTACTCTAATCAAGCTTTATTAGCAAATTTAATTTTTAATTCAAGCAAAAATTCAAGTTTTTTTTTTTAATTATGGATTGTTATCAAA
Source organism: Acarapis woodi (assembly GCA_023170135.1). Classification (NCBI taxonomy): domain Eukaryota; kingdom Metazoa; phylum Arthropoda; class Arachnida; order Trombidiformes; family Tarsonemidae; genus Acarapis; species Acarapis woodi. The sequence continues at coordinate 2,066 of BLXL01003090.1, read as the reverse complement.
TTTTAAAAATTAGTGAGCAATCTTAATTTTAGATTCAAATTTTTCATAGATTAATAAATTTGATTGTAATTAACAATTAAGAATCTACTTGGCGGAAGATCGGTATTTTCCTGCAAATTAATTATTTGCAGAGATTTACAATCTGAAAATAAGTCTAATAACTTTTTCCTCAACTATTTAATTTATCTATAATTACAAGAATTGCTCCACCGAAAAAATAGATTTCAAAATGAATTTTTTTTTTCATCATTTGTATAAAAATACATTGACAATTTCGTTAAGAAAAAAAATTAAATATTATAATTTTTCATAATTTCAAATTTTTTAATCACATATTTTTAATTAATTTTATCTGATTCGAAATTGAATCAGAATTAATATGTAATTGATTACATTGATCAATTGATTTATTAAAAACAATAAATAATCAATGCTTTTGGTGTGCCATTTGTTTTAATTTCAGGTTTAATTTAATGATAAGAATGAGTATCTATTAAAAGTGCCTGTAAATACCGCGCAAAATAGATATCAAAATCGTAGCTGATTGAGTTTAGAGTTTATATAAATTGTGTATTTAATTGAATGATTAAATTTTGATTAGATCATCAATAAATTGAAAAAAAATCATCTAATGAATCATCAATTAATAAACGAACGGCCACAATTTTCGCTTACTTAAATTTATTAACAAAAACGAATGTAAAAAAAATTACAAAAATGATACATGATATTTATTGTTTTTAAGCTAGCTAAAAATGAATAGGTATTTTTTTCAAATAGATTTTTTTTTAATTGACTATATTTTTTAACTATGATAAGTGCACGGGGGAACAAATGTTTTCTTCATGATAGAACAAAATATAGTTGAATTAGAAATTATTTTCTTAATGAGTGATCGGTTTTAAGATAATAATGTTGATTTTTGAAATAATTACGATTTAGATTTCTTATAATTAAAACTTTGAGCTTCCTAAGACATACTGCTATTCAAAAAATCTACTTGCAATTTCAAAGCTACTCGATCATTTGAGAAGAAAAATTAAGTACTCTTTTTTCAATTTTTCTCAATTTAGTTTGTTGAACTTATGATTTACTTTCATGAAAAAGTGTTGTACAAAATCTTGTTTTACAATCATTTGTTTTTTATTAGAAAAAAAATTGAATGAAAATAACATTTATTTTATCTTGAAAAATATGATTTTTTAGATTTACATTGAATTAAATAAAATGATGAAACTACAAGGCTAAATAAAGACGCATTAACGTTAAAAAGTAAATTAGCATCTTGAAATTTTTTCATCATTAACTCAAATTAAATTTATTTTGTATTGTATTATCGATTATAAATTTTTATCATGTTATTAAATTTTTTTTTATACACATATTCACTTTGAAAAATTTTTTACGGAATTTATATTTTATTATAAAATTTGAAAAATTAATAAACAAATATATGGATCATATAAATAATTTAAAATTTGTCTCGTTGTCTGATTTTGTGACATGTATATATATTTGAAGAGAATCATAAAAAAAAATTCTTTTTAACATGTATCAAAATTACATAAAATAAAAATGTTTAATTTAAATCAAATGAAAACCGCTTCAATTGTAATTATAAGATATAATTATTTTTTATATATAATAGAATCAAAAAAAAAATGGAATTTACTGCTCAAGGTGGCTAGTTTTTTAGCTATTATATATGACAATAATCATAACTTTATTTTCAAGTGAGAAATTCAAGCGCTTTTTATTGCGATTTTGGTTAATTAATTTCGCAAATAGGAATATTTGACACAACTAAAAATTTCATCGTTTATTCTCTATTCGTTTTAAATGACAATAATGAATTTGTGATTGAATACAGATGAAAAAAAAATGAATATTTTGAATAAAAATCTCTGAGCAAACAAATTTATCGCAAATGTTCACAAGATAATGACAAAAAAATTTGAAGTGTGTGATTAATTAATATTCATGTGTGATGGATTATGACTAGTTGATTTAAATTATTCATTCAATTTCCTGATCGACAATGAACTTCTTTTAAACAATTTAAAATG